>JANJGN010001329.1:0-155556 GCA_026770705.1 Isurus oxyrinchus
TGAGAGAGGGAGGTGGAGGTAGAGAGAGGGAGTGAGAGAGCGAGGTGGATGTCAGAGAGAGGGAGTGAGTGACAGAGGGAGGTGGAGGTAGAGAGAGGGAGTGAGAGAGAGAGGGAGGTGGAGGTAGAGAGAGAGGGAGTGACAGAAGGAGGTGGAGGTAGAGAGAGAGGGAGTGAGAGAGAGAGGGAGGTGGAGGTAGAGAGAGAGTGAGTGACAGAGGGAGGTGGAGGTAGAGAGAGAGGGAGTGAGTGATGGAGGTGGAGGTAGAGAGAGGGAGTGAGAGAGGGAGGTGGAGGTAGAGAGAGAGGGAGTGAGAGATGGAGGTGGAGGTAGAGAGAGGGAGTGAGAGAGGGAGGTGGAGGTAGAGAGTGGGAGTGAGAGAGAGAGGTGGAGGTAGGGAGAGAGGGAGTGAGAGAGGGAGGTGGAGGTAGAGAGAGGGTGTGAGGAGAGAGAGGTGGAAGTAGAGAGAGAGGGAGTGAGAGAGGGAGGTGGAGGTAGAGAGAGGGAGTGAGAGAGAGAGGTTGAGGTAGGGAGAATGGGAGTGACAGAGGGAGGTGGAGGTAGAGAGAGAGGGAGTGAGAGAGGGAGGTGGAGGTAGAGAGAGAGGGAGTGACAGAGGGAGCTGGAGGTAGAGAGAGAGGGAGTGAGAGAGGCAGAGAGGTGCAGGTAGAGAGAGGGAGTGAATGGGGGAGGTGGGGGTAGAGAGAGGGAGTGAGAGAGGTAGGTGGAGGTAGAGAGAGAGGGAGTGAGAGAGGGAGGTGGATGTAGAGAGAGAGGGAGTGAGAGACGGAGGGAGGTGGGAGGGTAGAGAGAGAGGGAGTGAGAGAGGGAGGTGGAGGTAGAGAGAGAGGGAGTGACATAGGGAGGGAGGTAGAGAGAGGTAGAGAGGGTGTGAGTGAGGGAGGGAGGTGGAGGTAGAGAGAGAGGGAGTGAGAGGGGGAGGTGGAGGTAGAGAGAGGGAGTGAGAGAGGGAGGTAGAGGTAGAGAGAGAGGGAGTGAGAGAGGGAGGTGGAGGTAGAGAGAGAGGAGGGAGTGACAGAGGGAGGTGGGGGTAGAGAGAGAGGGAGTGAGGGAGGGAGGTGGAGGTAGAGAGAGAGGGAGTGAGAGAGAGAGGGGAGGTGGAGGTAGTGACAGAGGAGTGAGAGAGAGAGGGAGGTAGAGAGAGGTAGAGAGGGAGTGAGAGAGAGAGGGAGGTGGAGGTAGAGACAGAGGGAGTGAGAGAGAGAGGGAGGTAGAGAGAGGTAGAGAGGGAGTGAGAGAGAGAGTGAGGTGGAGGTAGAGAGAGAGGGAGTGAGAGAGAGAGGGAGGTGGAGGTAGAGACAGAGGGAGTGACAGAGGGAGGGAGTTAGAAGAGAGGTAGAGAGGGACGTGAGTGAGGGAGGGAGGTGGAGGTAGAGAGAGAGGGAGTGAGTGAGAGGGAGGTGGAGGTAGAGAGAGTGGGAGTGACAGAGGGAGGTGGACGTAGAGAGAGAGGGAGTGACTGAGGGAGGGAGGTGGAGAGAGGTAGAGAGGGAGTGAGTGAGGGAGGGAGGTGGAGGTAGTGAGAGAGGGTGTGACAGAGGGAGCGAGGGTAGAGAGAGAGAGGGAGTGAGAGAGAGGGAGGTGGAGGTAGAGACAGAGGGAGTGAAGAGAGAGAATAAGGAGGAGGTAGAGAGAGGGAGTGAGAGAGGGAGGTGGAGGTAGAGAGAGGTAGTGACAGAGGGAGGTGGAGGTAGAGAGAGAGGGAGTGACAGAGGGAGGTGGAGGTAGAGAGAGAGAGAGAGAGAGAGAGGGAGGTGGAGGTAGAGAGAGAGGGAGTGACAGAGGGGGGTGGAGGGAGAGAGAGAGGGAGTGACAGAGGGAGGTGGAGGTAGAGAGAGAGGGAGTGACAGAGGGAGGTGGGAGAGAGAGAGGAAGGTAGAGTGAGTGACAGAGGGAGGTGGAGGTAGAGAGAGAGGGAGTAACAGAGGGAGGTGGAGGTAGAGAGGGAGGGAGTGACAGAGGGAGGTGGAGGGTAGAGAGAGTGGGAGTGACAGAGGGAGGTGGAGGTAGAGAGAGAGGGAGGGAGGTGGAGGTAGAGAGAGAGGGAGTGACAGAGGGAGGTAGAGAGAGGTAGAGAGAGAGGGAGTGACAGAGGGAGGTGGAGGTAGAGAGGGAGTGAGTGAGGGAGGGAGGTGGAGGTAGAGAGAGAGGGAGTGACAGAGGGAGGTAGAGAGGGGTAGAGAGGGAGTGACTGAGGGAGGTGGAGGTAGAGAGGGAGTGAGTGAGGGAGGGAGGTGGAGGTAGAGAGAGAGGGAGTGAGAGAGGGAAGTGGAGGTAGAGAGAGAGTGAGTGAGAGAGAGAGGGAGTGAGAGAGGGAGGGTGGAGGTAGAGAGAGAGGGATGTGAGAGAGAGAGGGAGTGAGAGAGGGAGGTGGAGGTAGAGAGAGAGGGAGTGAGAGAGAGAGGGAAGTGAGAGAGGGAGGTGGAGGTAGAGAGAGAGGGAGTGAGGGAGGTGGAGGTAGAGAGAGAGGGAGTGAGAGAGGGAGGTGGAGTAGAGAGAGAGGGAGTGAGAGAGGGAGGTGTAGAGAGAGAGGGAGTGAGAGAGGGAGGTGGAGGTAGAGAGAGAGGGAGTGAGCGAGGGAGGTGGACGTAGAGAGAGAGGGAGTGAGGGAGGGAGGTGGAGGTAGAGAGAGAGGGAGTGACAGAGGGAGGGAGGTGGAGGTAGAGAGAGAGGGAGTGAGGGAGGGAGGTGGACGTAGAGAGAGAGGGAGTGAGGGAGGGAGGTGGAGGTAGAGAGAGAGGGAGTGAGAGAGAGAGGGAGTGAGAGAGGGAGGTGGAGGTAGAGAGAGAGGGAGTGAGGGACGTGGAGGTAGAGAGAGAGGGAGTGAGAGAGGGAGGTGGAGGTAGAGAGAGAGGGAGTGAGAGAGGGAGGTGGAGGTAGAGAGAGAGGGAGTGAGCGAGGGAGGTGGACGTAGAGAGAGAGGGAGTGAGGGAGGGAGGTGGAGGTAGAGAGAGAGGGAAGTGACAGAGGGAGGGAGGTGGAGGTAGAGAGAGAGGGAGTGAGGGAGGGAGGTGGACGTAGAGAGAGAGGGAGTGAGGGAGGGAGGTGGAGGTAGAGAGGGAGTGAGTGAGGGGAGGGAGGTGGAGGTAGAGAGGGAGTGAGTGAGGGAGGTGGAGGTAGAGAGAGAGGGAGGGATGTGGAGGTAGAGAGAGGGAGTGAGAGAGGGAGGTGGAGGTAGAGAGAGAGGGAGGGAAGTGGAGGTAGAGAGAGGGAGTGAGAGAGGGAGGTGGAGGTAGAGAGAGGGAGTGAGAGAGGGAGGTGGAGGTAGAGAGAGGGAGTGAGAGAGGGAGGGAGGATGAGGTAGAGAAAGAGAGAGGGAGTGACAGAGGGAGGTGGAGGTAGAGAGAGCGGGAGTGAGAGAGAGAGGGACCTGGAGGGTAGAGAGAGAGGGAGTGAGTGACAGAGGGAGGTGGAGGTAGAGAGAGGGAGTGAGAGAGAGAGGGAGGTGGAGGGTAGAGAGAGAGGGAGGGAGAGAGAGAGGGAGGTGGAGGTAGAAGAGAGATGGAGTGAGAGAGAGGGAGGTGGAGGTAGAGATAGAGGGAGTGAGAGAGAGAGGGAGGTGGAGGTAGAGAGAGAGGGAGTGAGAGAATGAGGTGGAGGTAGAGAGAGAGGGAGGTGAGAGAGATAGGGAGGTGGATGTAGAGAGAGAGGGAGTGAGTGAGAGGGAGGTGGATGTAGAGAGAGGGAGTGAGAGAGAGAGGGAGGTGGAGGTAGAGAGAGAGGGGAGTGACACAGGCAGGTGGACGTAGAGAGAGATGGAGAGTGAGAGAGGGAGGTAGAGGTAGAGAGAGGGAGTGAGAGAGGGAGGTGGAGGTAGAGAGAGAGGGAGTGAGAGAGGGAGGTGGAGGTAGAGAGAGAGGGAGTGAGAGAGTCAGGTGGAGGTAGAGAGAGAGGGAGTGAGAGAGGGAGGTGGACGTAGAGAGAGAGGGAGTGACAGAGGGAGGTGGAAGTAGAGGGAGAGGGAGTGAGAGAGGGAGGTGGAGGTAGAGAGAGAGGGAGTGAGAGAGGGAGGAGGAGGTAGAGAGAGGGAGTGAGAGAGGGAGGTGGAGATAGAGAGAGAGGGAGTGAGAGAGGGAGGTGGAGGTGAGAGAGAAGGAGTGAGAGAGGGAGGTGGAGGTAGAGATAGAGGGAGTGAGGGAGGTGGAGGTAGAGAGAGAGAGGGAGGTGGAGGTAGAGAGAGAGAGAGGGAGTGACAGAGGGATGTGGAGGAAGAGAGAGAGGGAGTGACAGAGGGAGATGAAGGTAGAGAGAGAGAGGGAGGCGGAGGTAGAGAGAGAGGGAGAGGTGGAGGTAGAGAGAGAGGGAGTGACAGAGGGAAGTGGAGGTAGAGAGAGAGGGAGTGAGAGGTGGATGTAGAGAGAGTGAGAGAATGGGAGGTGGAGGTAGAGAGAGAGAGAGGGAGGTGGAGGTAGAGAGAGAGAGAGAGAGGGAGTGACAGAGGGAGGTGGAGGTAGAGAGAGAAGGAGTGACAGAGGGAGGTGGAGGTAGCAAGAGAGGGAGTGACAGAGGGAGGTGGAGGTAGAGAGAGAGAGGGAGGTGGAGGTAGAGAGAGAGAGAGGGAGTGAGGAGAGGGAGGTGGAGGTAGAGAGAGAGGGAGTGAGAGAGGGAGGTGGAGGTAGAGAGAGAGGGAGTGAGAGAGAGAGGGAGGTGGAGGTAGGGAGAGAGGGAGTGAGTGAGGGAGGTGGAGGTAGAGAGAGAGGGAGTGAGAGAGAGAGCAGGTGGAGGTAGAGAGAGCGTGAGTGATAGAGGGAGGTTGAGGAAGAGAGAGGGTGTGAGAGAGAGAGGGAGGTGGAGGTAGAGAGAGAGGGAGTGAGAGAGAGAGGGAGGTGGAGGTAGAGAGAGAGGGAGTGACAGAGGGAGGTGGAGGTAGAGAGAGAGGGGGTGAGAGAGGGAGGTGGAGGTAGAGAGAGGGAGTGACAGATGGAGGTGGAGGTAGAGAGAGAGGGAGTGAGAGAGGGAGGAGGAGGTAGAGAGAGGTAGAGAGAGAGGGAGGTGGAGGTAGAGAGAGAGGGAGTGAGAGAGGGAGGTGGAGGTAGAGAGAGAGGGAGTGAGAGAGGGAGGTGGAGGTAGAGAGGGAGTGAGTGAGGGAGGGAGGTGGAGGTAGAGAGGGAGTGAGTGAGGGAGGGAGGTGGAGGTAGAGAGGGAGTGAGTGAGGGAGGGAGGTGGAGGTAGAGAGGGAGTGAGTGAGGGAGGGAGGTGGAGGTAGAGAGGGACGTGAGTGAGGGAGGGAGGTGGAGGTAGAGAGGGAGTGAGTGAGGGAGGGAGGTGGAGGTAGTGAATGTCCCCATCTGACCCTTTGCCTCTCCTCATGGTGAATCTTGGGCTCAGGGCCTGGGTGTGTGTGTGTGTGGGTGGGGGGGAGGGGGGAGGTGAAGGGCCTGTCGCTCGGGGGTGGAGGGGGGGAGGGGGGGAGGGGGGGGGGAAGGGCCTGTCGCTCGGGGGGTGGAGGGGGGAGGGGGGAGGGGGGGGGGAAGGGCCTGTCGCTCGGGGGGGGGAGGGGGGAGGGGGGAGGGGAAGGGCCTGTCGCTCGGGGGGTGGAGGGGGGGGGGGGAGGGGAAGGGCCTGTCGCTCGGGGGGGGGGAGGGGGGAGGGGAAGGGCCTGTCGCTCGGGGGGTGGAGGGGGGGGGGGAGGGGAAGGGCCCTGTCGCTCGGGGGGGGGGAGGGGGGAGGGGAAGGGCCTGTCGCTCGGGGGGTGGAGGGGGGAGGGGGGAGGGGGGAGGGGAAGGGCCTGTCGCTCGGGGGGTGGAGGGGGGAGGGGGGAGGGGAAGGGCCTGTCGCTCGGGGGGTGGGGGGGCGGAGGGGGGAGGGGGGAGGGGAAGGGCCTGTCGCTTGGGGGGTGGGTGGGGGGGAGGGGAAGGGCCTGTCGCTCGGGGGGTGGAGGGGGGGAGGGGGGGGAGGGGAAGGGCCTGTCGCTCGGGGGGTGGAGGGGGGGAGGGGGGAGGGGAAGGGCCTGTCGCTCGGGGGGTGGGGGGGCGGAGGGGGGAGGGGGGAGGGGAAGGGCCTGTCGCTCGGGGGGTGGGGGGGGCGGAGGGGGGGAGGGGGGAGGGGAAGGGCCTGTCGCTCGGGGGGCGGAGGGGGGCAGGGGGGGAGGGGAAGGGCCTGTCGCTCGGGGGGTGGGTGGGGGGGAGGGGAAGGGCCTGTCGCTCGGGGGGTGGAGGGGGGAGGGGGGGAGGGGAAGGGCCTGTCGCTCGGGGGGTGGAGGGGGGGAGGGGGGAGGGGAAGGGCCTGTCGCTCGGGGGGCGGAGGGGGGCAGGGGGGGAGGGGAAGGGCCTGTCGCTCGGGGGGGTGGGGTGGGGGGGGAGGGGAAGGGCCTGTCGCTCGGGGGGTGGAGGGGGGGAGGGGGGAGGGGAAGGGCCTGTCGCTCGGGGGGTGGGTGGGGGAGGGGGGAGGGGGGAGGGGAAGGGCCTGTCGCTCGGGGGGCGGAGGGGGGCAGGGGGGGAGGGGAAGGGCCTGTCGCTCGGGGGGGGGGGGGGCGGAGGGGGGAGGGGGGAGGGGAAGGGGCCTGTCGCTCGGGGGGCGGAGGGGGGCAGGGGGGGAGGGGAAGGGCCTGTCGCTCGGGGGGGTGGGTGGGGGGAGGGGGGAGGGGGGAGGGGAAGGGCCTGTCGCTCGGGGGGTGGGTGGGGGGAGGGGGGGAGGGGAAGGGCCTGTCGCTCGGGGGGTGGGTGGGGGAGGGGAAGGGCCTGTCGCTCGGGGGTGGGTGGGGGAGGGGGAAGGGCCTGTCGCTCGGGGGGTGGGTGGGGCGGAGGCCATTCTACCTGACCCCAAATCCCATCGGCAACTCCTCCTCCTCTCCATGGGTCCTCAGGGGAGGGGGGAGGGGAAGGGGAGGTGCGCTGTGGGGGGAGGTGCGGGGGGTGAGGGGAGGGGAGGAGGGAGAGGTGCGGGGGAGGTAGGGGAGGGGAAAGGGGAGGTAGGGGAGGGGGGGAAGGGGAGGAGGGGAGGTGTGGGGGAGGGGAGGAGGGGGAGGTGCGGGGGAAGGGGAGGTGCGGGGAGGTAGGGGAGGGGGAAGGGGAGGTGCGGGGAGGTAGGGGAGGGGGGAAGGGGAGGTGCGGGGAGGTAGGGGAGGGGGAAGGGGAGGTGCGGGGAGGTAGGGGAGGGGGAAGGGGAGGTGCGGGGAGGTAGGGAAGGGGAGGTGCGGGGTGGGGGGGTGAAGGGGAGTAGGGGGAGGTGCGGGGGAGGGGGGAGGTGCGGGGAGGTAGGGGAGGGGGAAGGGGAGGGTCCTGACCCCTAGCTGACCCCCTGGGAAGCCCACTCGGCCTCCAGCAGGGATGTGGGGATCGGGCCTTTGTGAGGCCTCTACCGGAGAGGCCCCCTTCTGTTGTTGGCGGGGGTGGGTGGGGGGGGGGGGCCAAAATGGGAGGAGCAGGCTAAACATCCCCCCCACCCCCCCCCACCCCCACCCCCCCGGGGCAGGCCCCACAACGCTGCAGGCACCCAGCAGGGGGCCGTTCAGCCCTTCGGAGCCCCCCTGCTGGCCCTTTGCTGTAGCGGTCCAATGAAGGCCGCGAACCCCTCCTGCTCTTTCCCCCAAGTCCCCCCGGCGCCAATTATTGCCCGCGACCGGGGGAAGGGCAGGCTTCGCCGGGCGGAGGGGGGATCCGGCCCAGGAGGGGGCGCTCCGGCCGGCTGGGCCCAAACTCCCCGTGGCGGTGAAGGCCGGGAGCTGATCACTCCTGAGGCGGTTGGGGGCGGGAGGAGGGAGGGTGGGGGGCGGGAGGAGGGAGGGTGGGGGGGAGGTGATCCAACCACCGATCCTCCGTTTTGGCGCTGGCCGGCATCTCAACTCTTTGTCCCTCTCTCCCCCCCCCACCGCAGGCGGCGTTGGCACGAGGAGAGTCATGATGGTTTCCTTCTGCTGGCTGAAGTCGGCCCTCAACGTCTCGGCCGGCGAGGGCGCCGCCAACGTGAGCTGGAGCGGCGAGGCCGAGACCCACCGGCACCACGCCCGCATCATCTCCACCCTCCTGATCCTGACCGCGGTGCTGGGGGCCCCGCTCAACGGCCTGGCCCTCTGGGTGCTGGGTTTCAGGGTGCGGCGCAAGAACCGCTTCGTCGTCTACGTGGTCAACCTGCTGGCGTCCGACTTCCTCTTCCTCTTCTTCCAGGCCGTGCACAGCGTGTGCCGCTTCGCCGGGGTCAGCGGCGCCAGCCGCTTCCTGCTGTGCTTCCGCTGCGTCATTGTGGCCTGCAACGAGGCCAGCGCCTACCTGCTGACCTGGATCAGCGTCGAGCGCTTCCTGGGCGTGGCCTTCCCCATCTGGTGGCGCGTCTCGCGGACCAAGGACTCGGCGGTGCTCGCCTCCTGGCTCATCTGGGGCCTGTCGATCGGCCTAGCCACCCTCTACGGCGTCATCCGGGCCATCAACATCCAGCCGGCGGCCAAGGAGGGCCTGGTCGCCATGGAGTTCGCCCTGGCCTTCTTGCTCCCCTTCCTGGTGTTCACACTCGCCAACGTCCTCATCCTCTGCGGCTCCAAGCGCAGCTCCCGCAAGACCACCAAGCTCTACCGGGCCATCACTCTCAACGCTGTCATCTTCCTGATGTGCTGGGTGCCCTACCACACCTGCGTCTTCCTCCACTACCAGGCCCGCTCCGCCGGGAGGCCGGCCCTCTGCGTCTCGGCCTACTACGGGGCCTACTACTCGGTCTGCCTCCTGCACGTCAAGAGCTGCGTCATCCCCCTCATCTACATCTCCATCAGCAACGAGCTGAAGGTCAAGTTCCGCGAGTCCCTGCCCAGCATCTTCGAGCGGCGGTTCAGCGAGGAGTCGGGCCTGTCTTCCCCGGTGCCTGAGAACGAGGCCACCGTCAGGAGCGAGCGGAACAGCGCCCAGAAGTAGCCGCGGCTCGGCCGGTTCCGCTGCCGTTCACCACCGCCCCTCGCCACCGGTGACACACCACCTCCCACTCCCCACCACCACCCCCCCCCCCCTCCTTCCCACCAGCCCTCCTCGTCCTGTCCTTAACCCAAAATTTGGCACAAAGGAACAGGAGGAGGCCCCATTCAGCCCCTCGAGCCTGTTACACAGGGACAGGAGGAGGCCCCATTCAGCCCCCTCCCTCCTCGAGCCTGTTACACAGGAACAGGAGGAGGCCCCATTCAGCCCCCTCCTCGAGCCTGTTACACAGGGACAGGAGGAGGCCCCATTCAGCCCCTCGAGCCTGTTACACAGTGACAGGAGGAGGCCCCATTCAGCCCCCTCCTCGAGCCTGTTACACAGGGACAGGAGGAGGCCCCATTCAGCCCCTCGAGCCTGTTACACAGGGACAGGAGGAGGCCCCATTCAGCCCCCCTCCTCGAGCCTGTTACACAGGAACAGGAGGAGGCCCCATTCAGCCCCTCGAGCCTGTTACACAGGAACAGGAGGAGGCCCCATTCAGCCCCCCCCTCCTCGAGCCTGTTACACAGGAACAGGAGGAGGCCCCATTCAGCCCCTCGAGCCTGTTACACAGGAACAGGAGGAGGCCCCATTCAGCCCCTCGAGCCTGTTACACAGGAACAGGAGGAGGCCCCATTCAGCCCCTCGAGCCTGTTACACAGGAACAGGAGGAGGCCCCATTCAGCCCCTCGAGCCTGTTACACAGGAACAGGAGGAGGCCCCATTCAGCCCCTCGAGCCTGTTACACAGGAACAGGAGGAGGCCCCATTCAGCCCCTCGAGCCTGTTACACAGGAACAGGAGGAGGCCCCATTCAGCCCCCCCTCCTCGAGCCTGTTACACAGGAACAGGAGGAGACCCCATTCAGCCCCTCGAGCCTGTTACACAGGGACAGGAGGAGGCCCCATTCAGCCCCTCGAGCCTGTTACACAGGAACAGGAGGAGGCCCCATTCAGCCCCCTCCTCGAGCCTGTTACACAGGGACAGGAGGAGGCCCCATTCAGCCCCTCGAGCCTGTTACACAGGAACAGGAGGAGGCCCCATTCAGCCCCTCGAGCCTGTTACACAGGAACAGGAGGAGACCCCATTCAGCCCCTCGAGCCTGTTACACAGGGACAGGAGGAGGCCCCATTCAGCCCCTCGAGCCTGTTACACAGGA
Source organism: Isurus oxyrinchus (assembly GCA_026770705.1). Lineage (NCBI taxonomy): Eukaryota > Metazoa > Chordata > Chondrichthyes > Lamniformes > Lamnidae > Isurus > Isurus oxyrinchus. Next base: position 10,059 of record JANJGN010001329.1, read on the forward strand.
ACAGGAGGAGGCCCCATTCAGCCCCCTCCTCGAGCCTGTTACACAGGAACAGGAGGAGGCCCCATTCAGCCCCTCGAGCCTGTTACACAGGAACAGGAGGAGGCCCCATTCAGCCCCCCTCCTCGAGCCTGTTACACAGGGACAGGAGGAGGCCCCATTCAGCCCCTCGAGCCTGTTACACAGGGACAGGAGGAGGCCCCATTCAGCCCCTCGAGCCTGTTACACAGGAACAGGAGGAGGCCCCATTCAGCCCCTAGATCCTGTTACACAGGGACAGGAGGAGGCCCCATTCAGCCCCTCGAGCCTGTTACACAGGGACAGGAGGAGGCCCCATTCAGCCCCTCGAGCCTGTTACACAGGAACAGGAGGAGGCCCCATTCAGCCCCTAGATCCTGTTACACAGGGACAGGAGGAGGCCCCATTCAGCCACCCCTCCTCGAGCCTGTTACACAGGAACAGGAGGAGGCACCATTCAGCCCTCTCGAGCTTATTACACAGGAACAGGAGGAGGCCCCATTCAGCCCCCCTCCTTGAGCCTGTTACACAGGGACAGGAGGAGGCCCCATTCAGCCCCCTCCTCGAGTCTGTTACACAGGAACAGGAGGAGGCCCCATTCAGCACCCCCTCCTCGAGCCTGTTACACAGGAACAGGAGGAGGCCCCATTCAGCCCCTCGAGCCTGTTACACAGGGACAGGAGGAGACCCCATTCGGCCCCCCCTCCTCGAGCCTGTTACACAGGGACAGGAGGAGGCCCCATTCAGCCCCCCTCCTCGAGCCTGTTACACAGGAACAGGAGGAGACCCCATTCAGCCCCTCGAGCCTGTTACACAGGAACAGGAGGAGGCCCCATTCAGCCCCTCCTCGAGCCTGTTACACAGGAACAGGAGGAGGCCCCATTCAGCCCCCCCTCCTCGAGCCTGTTACACAGGAACTGCCAGTGAGATACGGTGAACAGAGCTGTGCCCAGTAACTTAGTGCTGACGATCCCTCAGCACTGACCCTCCGACAGTACGTCACTCCCTCAGCACTGACCCTCCGACAGTGCGGCTCTCCCTCAGCACTGACCCTCCGACAGTACGTCACTCCCTCAGCACTGACCCTCCGACAGTGCGGCTCTCCCTCAGCACTGACCTCCTGACAGTGCGGCGCTCCCTCAGTACTGACCCTCCGACAGTGCGGCGCTCCCTCAGTACTGACCCTCTGACAGAGCGTCACTCCCTCAGTACTGACCCTCCGACAGTGCGGCGCTCCCTCAGCGCTGACCCTCCGACAGTGTGGCTCTCCCTCAGCACTGACCCTCCGACAGTGCGGCGCTCCCTCAGTACTGACCCTCCGACAGTGCGGCACTCCCTCAGTACTGACCCTCCGACAGTGCGGCGCTCCCTCAGTACTGACCCTCCGACAGTGCGGCGCTCCCTCAGTACTGACCCTCCGACATTGCGGCACTCCCTCAGTACTGACCCTCCGACAGTGCGGCGCTCCCTCAGCGCTGACCCTCCGACAGTGTGGCTCTCCCTCAGCACTGACCCTCCGACAGTGCGGCGCTCCCTCAGCGCTGACCCTCCGACAGTGCGGCACTCCCTCAGTACTGACCCTCCGACAGTGCAGGACTCCCTCAGTATTGACCCTCCGACAGTGCGGCACTCCCTCAGCACTGACCCTCCGACAGTGCAGGACTCCCTCAGTATTGACCCTCCGACAGTGCGGTACTCCCTCAGGACTGACCCTCCGACAGTGCAGGACTCCCTCAGCACTGACCCTCTGACAGTGCAGCACTCCCTCAGTACTGACCCATCGACAATGCAGCACTCCCTCAGTACTGACCCTCCGACAGTGCGGCGCTCCCTCAGTACTGACCCTCCGACAGTGCGGCACTCCCTCAGTACTGACCCTCCGACAGTGCAGCACTCCCTCAGTACTGACCCTCCGACAGCGCGGCACTCCCTCAGTACTGACCCTCGGACAGTGCTGCAATCCCTCAGCGCTGACCCTCCGACAGTGCGGCACTCCCTCAGTACTGACCCTCCGACAGTGCGGCACTCCCTCAGTACTGACCCTCCGACAGTGCGGCACTCCCTCAGTACTGACCCTCCGACAGTGCGGCACTCTCTCAGTACTGATCCTCTGACAGTGCGGCACTCCCTCAGTACTGACCCTCCGACAGTGCGGCCCTCCCTCAGCGCTGACCCTCCGACAGTGCGGCGCTCCCTCAGCGCTGACCCTCCCACAGCGCGGGGGGTTACCCCCCCCCTCCAGATTCAGCCCTCGGACACTCCGACACACCCACCTCTCCCCGGCCCAAGCCCCCACCCGCCCCCTGTTACCGGCCCTGCAGTTTCGGGATCCCGGCGACAGGGATTGGGACTTGCCGAGTACGTGTCACTCCCCGGTGAGAAACCGGACAGCAATATCTCCTTCTCAATCTCTCCGCTGTAAACTCTGCCTCTTGATTCCGCTCCAAATAAACGTCTATCAATTTGAAGGCCGCATATTCTCCTTTGTTCGCCTCAAGTATTTGGCAATCGGGTCGGCCACCTTAGGCCAAGGTTTTTTTCCCATTTCGACCAATCAGAGGAGGGACCAGTCGAAGGGTAAGGCTGACAGAACAGGAAATGGTCAACTTCTACTCACAGGAAGTTGATAGAACGAGAGAAGATTGTCACCGCTATCGCCCCCTAGAAGCCGGTGGAGGGACACTTTCGGAAGACACTGGGAGGGGCGAACCTCACGGTCGCAGAGAGCTGGGCGAGGCGCACCTTCGTGCATTTACATAGCGACGCTCAGGCAGAATGTCTCACACACACACACCCCCCACCCCCTGCCCCCACAACGGAGGCAGGATTATTAGCCAAATGCAGAACCCGGCGCAAGTCAAGGGGGAGGTAAGGGGAAGGTGAGCCAGTCTTGGCAAAGGAGAGAGAGGTTTTATGCTTCAGGAGAGAGTTACAGAGATAGTGAGGGGTGTAGGGGCTGGAGGAGGTTACAGTGATAGGGAGGGTGTAGGGGCTGGAGGAGGTTACAGTGATAGGGAGGGGTGTAGGGGCTGGAGGAGGTTACAGTGATAGGGAGGGTGTAGGGGCTGGAGGAGGTTACAGTGATAGGGAGGGGTGTAGGGGCTGGAGGAGGTTACTGAGATAGGGAGGGGTGTAGGGGCTGGAGGAGGTTACAGTGATAGGGAGGGGTGTAGGGGCTGGAGGAGGTTACAGAGATAGGGAGGGGTGTAGGGGCTGGAGGAGGTTACAGAGATAGGGAGGGGTGTAGGGGCTAGAGGAGGTTACAGAGATAGGGAGGGGTGTAGGGGCTGGAGGAGGTTACAGAGATAGGGAGGGGTGTAGGGGCTGGAGGAGGTTACAGTGATAGGGAGGGTTGTAGGGGCTGGAGGAGGTTACAGAGATAGGGAGTGGTGTAGGGGCTGGAGGAGGTTACAGAGCTAGTGAGGGGTGTAGGGGCTGGAGGAGGTTACAGAGATAGGGAGGGTTGTAGGGGCTGGAGGAGGTTACAGAGATAGGGAGTGGTGTAGGGGCTGGAGGAGGTTACAGAGATAGGGAGGGGCATAGGGGCTGGAGGAGGTTACAGAGATAGAGAGGGGTGTAGGGGCTGGAGGAGGTTACAGAGATAGAGAGGGGTGTAGGGGCTGGAGGAGGTTACAGAGATGGGGAGGGTTGTAGGGGCTGGAGGAGGTTACAGAGATAGGGAGGGGTGTAGGTGCTGGAGGAGGTTACAGGGATAGGGAGGGGTGTAGGTGCTGGAGGAGGTTACAGGGATAGGGAGTGGTGTAGGGGCTGGAGGAGGTTACAGAGATAGGGAGTGGTGTAGGGGCTGGAGGAGGTTACAGAGATAGGGAGGGGTGTAGGGTCTGGAGAAGGTTACAGAGATAGGGAGGGGTGTAGGGGCTGGAGAAGGTTACAGAGATAGGGAGGGGTGTAGGGGCAGGAGGAGGTTACAGCGATAGGGAGGGGTGTAGGGACTGGAGGAGGTTACAGCGATAGGGAGGGGTGTAGGGGCTGGAGGAGGTTACAGCGATAGGGAGGGGTGTAGGGACTGGAGGAGGTTACAGAGATAGGGAGGGGTGTAGGTGCTGTAGGAGGTTACAGGATAGGGAGGGGTGTAGCGGCTGGAGGAGGTTACAGAGATAGGGAGGGGTGTTGGGACTGGAGGAGGTTACAGCGATAGGGAGGGGTGTAGGGACTGGAGGAGGTTACAGAGATAGGGAGGGGTGTAGGGGCTGGAGGAGGTTACAGAGATAGGGAGGGGTGTAAAATGTGTGGGAGGTTACTGAGATAAAACTGGTTGACGGAACTGCAGGAGATTACAGAGTTAGGGAAATTTTGCAGATGAGGTAAAAAACCCAGATGTACAACTTGGAGATGATTATCAGCTTCACAAGGTAATGATCTGGTTTGTGGTTTCCAAAAAAAGACTTTGACAGAAAAGTGATTTAAAATTGATTAGAGCTCTTGCAGTTTTGCAAACCGAACATTACTCAATGCTGTATCTGTTCTGAGACTGTCTGATGGTGACGGTGTACAGGGAGATTAACTCTGTATCTAACCCGGTGCTGTACCTGCCCTGGGAGTGTTTGATAGGGACAGTGTAGAGGGAGATTTACTCTGTATCTAACCCGGTGCTGTACCTGCCCTGGGAGTGTTTGATAGGGACAGTGCAGAGGGAGATTAACTCTGTATCTAACCCCGTGTTGTACCTGCCCTGGGAGTGTTTGATGGGGACAGTGTAGAGGGAGATTTACTCTGTATCTAACCCCGTGCTGTACCTGTCCTGGGAGTGTTTGATGGGGACGGTGTAGAGGGAGATTTACTCTGTATCTAACACCGTGCTGTACCTGTACTGGGAGTGTTTGATGGGGATGGTGTAGAGGGAGCTTTACTCTGTATCTAACCCCGTGCTGTACCTGCCCTGGGAGTGTTTGATGGGGACAGTGTAGAGGGAGATTTACTCTGTATCTAACCCCGTGCTGTACCTGTCCTGGGAGTGTTTGATGGGGACAGTGTAGAGGGAGATTTACTCTGTATCTAACCCCGTGCTGTACCTGTCCTGGGAGTGTTTGATGGGGAAAGTGTCGAGGGAGATTTACTCTGTATCTAACCCCGTGCTGTACCTGTCCTGGGAGTGTTTGATGGGGACAGTGTAGAGGGAGCTTTACTCTGTATCTAACCCCGTGCTGTACCTGTCCTGGGAGTGTTTGATGGGGACAGTGTAGAGGGAGCTTTACTCTGTATCTAACCCCGTGCTGTACCTGTCCTGGGAGTGTTTGATAGTGACAGTGTAGAGGGAGATTTACTTTGTATCTAACCCCGTGCTGTACCTGTCCTGGGAGTGTTTGATGGGGACAGTGTAGAGGGAGATTTACTCTGTATCTAACCCCGTGCTGTACCTGTCCTGGGAGTGTTTGATGGGGAAAGTGTCGAGGGAGATTTACTCTGTATCTAACCCCGTGCTGTACCTGTCCTGGGAGTGTTTGATGGGGACAGTGTAGAGGGAGCTTTACTCTGTATCTAACCCCGTGCTGTACCTGTCCTGGGAGTGTTTGATGGGGACAGTGTAGAGGGAGCTTTACTCTGTATCTAACCCCGTGCTGTACCTGTCCTGGCAGTGTTTGATGGGTACAGTGTAGAGGGAGCTTTACTCTGTATCTAACCCCGTGCTGTACCTGTCCTGGGAGTGTTTGATGGGGACAGTGTAGAGGGAGTTTTACTCTGTATCTATCCCCGTGCTGTACCTGTCCTGGGAGTGTTTGATGGGGAAAGTGTAGAGGGAGATTTACTCTGTATCTAACCCCGTGCTGTACCTGTCCTGGGAGTGTTTGATGGGGACAGTGTAGAGGGAGATTTACTCTGTATCTAACCCCGTGCTGTACCTGTCCTGGGAGTGTTTGATGGGGACAGTGTAGAGGGAGCTTTACTCTGTATCTAACCCCGTGCTGTCCCTGTCCTGGGAGTGTTTGATGGTGATAGTGTAGAGGGAGCTTTACTCTGTATCTATCCCCGTGCTGTACCTGTCCTGGGAGTGTTTGATGGGGACAGTGTAGAGGGAGCTTTACTCTGTATCTAACCCTGTGCTGTACCTGTCCTGGGAGAGTTTGATGGGGACGGTGTAGAGGGAGCTTTACTCTGTATCTAAGCCCGTGCTGTACCTGTCCTGGGAGTGTTTGATGGGGAAAGTGTAGAGGGAGAATTACTCTTTATCTAACCCCGTGCTGTACCTGTCCTGGGAGTGTTTGATGGGGAAAGTGTAGAGGGAGATTTACTCTGTATCTAACCCCGTGCTGTACCTGTCCTGGGAGTGTTTGATGGGGACAGTGTAGAGGGAGCTTTACTCTGTATCTAACCCTGTGCTGTACCTGTCCTGGGAGAGTTTGATGGGGACGGTGTAGAGGGAGCTTTACTCTGTATCTAAGCCCGTGCTGTACCTGTCCTGGGAGTGTTTGATGGGGACAGTGAAGAGGGATATTTACTCTGTATCTAACCCCGTGCTGTACCTGTCCTGGGAGTGTTTGATGGGGACAGTGTAGAGGGAGCTTTACTCTGTATCTAACCCCGTGCCGTACCTGTCCTGGGAGTGTTTGATGGGGACAGTGTAGAGGGAGCTTTACTCTGTATCTAACCCCGTGCTGTACCTGTCCTGGGAGTGTTTGATGGGGACAGTGAAGAGGGAGATTTACTCTGTATCTAACCACGTGCTGTACCTGTCCTGGGAGTGTTTGATGGGGACAGTGTAGAGGGAGCTTTACTCTGTATCTAAGCCCGTGCTGTACCTGTCCTGGGAGTGTTTGATGGGGACAGTGTAGAGGGAGCTTTACTCTGTATCTAACCCCGTGCTGTACCTGTCCTGGGAGTGTTTGATGGGGACAGTGTAGAGGGAGCTTTACTCTGTATCTAACCCCGTGCTGTACCTGTCCGTGAGTGTGAATTCAGAGTCGTGTAGCGGTAGCTTTACACTATATCTAACCGTGTGCTGTACCTGCACTGGGAGTTTTGAATTTGGAAGGTGTAGAGGGTCTTTACTCTCTATACAACCCCGTGCTGTACCTGTCCTGGGAGTGTTTGATGAGGGCGGTGTAGAGTGAGATTTACTCTGTATCTAACCCCGTGCTGTACCTGTCCAGGGAGAGTTTGATGGTGACAATGTAGAGGGAAATTTTCTCTGTATCTAACCCCGTGCTGTACCTGTCCTGGGAGTGTTTGATGGGGACAGTGTAGAGGGAGATTTACTCTGTATCTAACCCCGTGCTGTACCTGTCCTGGGAGTGTTTGATGGGGACAGTGTAGAGGGAGCTTTACTCTGTATCTAACCCCGTGCTGTACCTGTCCTGGGAGTGTTTGATGGGGACAGTGTAGAGGGAGATTTACTCTGTATCTAACCCCGTGCTGTATCTGTCCTGGGAGTGTTTGATGGGGACAGTGTAGAGGGAGCTTTACTCTGTATCTAACCCCGTGCTGTACCTGTCCTGGGAGTGTTTGATGGGGACAGTGTAGAGGGAGATTTACTCTGTATGTAACCCCGTGCTGTACCTGTACTCGGAGTGTTTGATGGGGACAGTGTAGAGGGAGATTTACTCTGTATGTAACCCCGTGCTGTACCTGTCCGGGGAGTGTTTGATGGGGACGGTGTAGAGGGAGATTTACTCTGTATCTAACCCCGTGCTGTACCTGTCCTGGGAGTGTTTGATGGGGACAGTGAAGAGGGAGCTTTACTCTGTATCTAACCCCATGCTGTACCTGTCCTGGGAGTGTTTGATGGGGACAGTGTAGAGGGAGCTTTACTCTGTATCTAACCCCGTGCTGTACCTGTCCTGGGAGTGTTTGATGGGGATAGTGTAGAGGGAGCTTTACTCTGTATCTAACCCCGTGCTGTACCTGTCCTGGGAGTGTTTGATGGGGACAGTGTAGAGGGAGATTTACTCTGTATCTAACCCCGTGCTGTACCTGTCCTGGGAGTGTTTGATGGGTACTGTGTAGAGGGAGATTTACTCTGTATCTAACCCCGTGCTGTACCTGTCCTGGGAGTGTTTGATGGGGACAGTGTAGATGGAGCTTTACTCTGTATCTAACCCCGTGCTGTACCTGTCCTCGGAGTGTTTGATGGGGACAGTGTAGAGGGAGATTTACTCTGTATCTAACCCCGTGCTGTACCTGTCCTGGGAGTGTTTGATGGGGATAGTGTAGAGGGAGCTTTACTCTGTATCTAACCCCGTGCTGTACCTGTCCTGGGAGTGTTTGATGTGGACAGTGTAGAGGGAGATTTACTCTGTATCTAACCCCATGCTGTACCTGTCCTGGGAGTGTTTGATGTGGACAGTGTAGAGGGAGCTTTACTCTGTATCTAACCCCGTGCTGTACCTGTCCTGGGAGTGTTTGATGGGGAAAGCATAGAGGGAGCTTTACTCTGTATCTAACCCCGTGCTGTATCTGTCCTGGGAGTATTTGATGGGGACAGTGTAGAGGGAGCTTTACTCTGTAACTAACCCCGTGCTGTATCTGTCCGGGGAGTGTTTGATGGGGACAGTGTAGAGGGAGCCTTACACTGTATCAAACACCATGCTGTACATGTCCTGGGAGCGTTTGATGGGTCAGTGTAGAGGGAGATTTACTCTGTATGTTACCCCATGCTGTACCTGTCCAGAGAGTGTGTGTTGAGAGTAGTGTAGAGGGAGCTTTACTCTATAACTAACCCTGTGCTGTACCTGTCCTAGGAGTGTTTGATGGGGACAGTGTAGAGGGAGCTTTACTCTGTATCTAACCCCGTGCTGTACCTGTCCTGGGGGTATTTGATGGGGACAGTGTAGAGGGAGCTTTACTCTGTAACTAACCCTGTGCTGTATCTGTCCGGGGAGTGTTTGATGGGGACAGTGTAGAGGGAGCCTTACACTGTATCAAACACCATGCTGTACATGTCCTGGGAGCGTTTGATGGGTCAGTGTAGAGGGAGCTTTACTCTGTATGTAACCCCATGATGTACCTGTCTTGGGAGTGTTTGACGGGTACAGTGTAGAGCCTTATTTACTATGTATGTAAACCTGTGCTGTACCTGTCCTGGGAATGTGTGTTGAGAGTAGTGTAGGGGGAGCTTTACATTATATCTAACCGTGTGCTGTACCTGCGCTGGGAGTTTTGATTTGGAAGGTGTAGAGGGACTTTACTCTCTATATAACCCAGCGCTGTACCGGTCTTGGGATTGTTTGATGGAGACGGTGTAGAGGGAGATTTACTCTGTATCTAACCCCGTGCTGTACCTGTCCATGGAGTGTTTGATGGAGATAGTGTAGAGGGAGCTTTACTCTGTATCTAACCCCGTGCAGTACCTGTTCTGGGAGTTTTTGATGGGAGAGTGTAGAGGGAGCTTTACTCTGTATCTAACCCCGTGCTGTACCTGTCCTGGGAGTGTTTGATGGGGACGGTGTAGATTGAGCTTTGCTCTGTATCTAACCCCATGCTGTAACTGTTCTGGGAGTATTTGATGGGGCCAGTGTAGAGGGAGATTTACTCTGTATCTAACCCCGTGCTGTACCTGTCCTGGGAGTGTTTGATGGGGACAGTGTAGAGGGAGCTTTACTCTGTATCTAACACCGTGCTGTACCTGTCCTGGGAGTGTTTGATGGGGACAGTGTAGAGGGAGCTTTACTCTGTATCTAACCCTGTGCTGTACCTGTCCTGGGAATGTTTGATGAGGACAGTGTAGAGGGAGCTTTACTCTGTATCTAACCCCGTGCTGTACCTGTCCTGGGAATGTTTGATGGGGACGGTGTAGAGGGAGCTTTACTCTGTATCTAACCCCATGCTGTACCTGTCCTGGGAGTGTTTGATGGGTGCAATGTAGAGGGAGATTTACTCTGTATGTTACCCCATGCTGTACCTGTCCAGAGAGTGTGTGTTGAGAGTAGTGTAGAGGGAGCTTTACTCTATAACTAACCCCGTGCTGTACCTGTCCTGGGAGTGTTTGATGTGGACAGTGTAGAGGGAGCTTTACTCTGTATCTAACCCCGTGCTGTACCTGTCCTGGGGGTATTTGATGGGGACAGTGTAGAGGGAGCTTTACTCTGTAACTAACCCCGTGCTGTATCTGTCCGGGGAGTGTTTGATGGGGACAGTGTAGAGGGAGCCTTACACTGTATCAAACACCATGCTGTACATGTCCTGGGAGCGTTTGATGGGTCAGTGTAGAGGGAGCTTTACTCTGTATCTAACACCGTGCTGTACCTGTCCATGGAGTGTTTGATGGAGATAGTGTAGAGGGAGCTTTACTCTGTATCTAACCCCGTGCAGTACCTGTCCTGGGAGTTTTTGATGGGAGAGTGTAGAGGGAGCTTTACTCTGTATCTAACCCCGTGCTGTACCTGTCCTGGGAGTGTTTGATGGGGACGGTGTAGATTGAGCTTTACTCTGTATCTAACCCCGTGCTGTACCTGTCCTGGGAGTGTTTGATGGGGACAGTGTAGAGGGAGATTTCCTCTGTATGTCACCCCGTGCTGTACCTGTCCTGGGATTTTGTGTTGAGAGTAGTGTAGGGGGAGCTTTACACTATATCTTACCGTGTGCTGTACCCGCACTGGGAGTTTTGAATTTGGAAGGTGTAGAGGGTCTTTACTCTCTATATAACCCGGTGCTGTTCCTGTCCTGGGAGTGTTTGATGGGGACAGTGTAGAGGGAGATTTCCTCTGTATGTAACCCCGTGCTGTACCTGTCCTGGGAGTGTTTGATGGGGACAGTGTAGAGGGAGCTTTGATCTGTATCTAACCCCGTGCTGTACCTGTCCTGGGAGTGTTTGATGGGGAGAGTGTAGAGGGAGATTTACTCTGTATGTTACCCCATGCTGTACCTGTCCAGAGAGTGTGTGTTGAGAGTTGTGTAGGGGGAGCTATACACTATATCTAACCGTGTGCTGTACCTGCACTGGGAGTTTTGAATTTGGAAGGTCGAAAGGGACTTTACTCTCTATATAACCCAGCGCTGTACCGGTCTTGGGATTGTTTGATGGGGACGATGTAGAGGGAGATTTCCTCTCTATCAAAGACCATGCCGTAACAATCCTGGGAGTGTTTGATGGGGACTGCCTAGAGGGTGCTTTACTCTGTAACTAAACCCTTGCTCTACCTGGCCTGGGAGTGTTTCATGGGTACTGTGTAGAGGGAGATTTCCTCTGTATCACCCCGTGCTGTACCTGCCCTGGGAGTGTTTGATGGGGACAGTGTAGAGGGAGATTTACTCTGTATCTAACCCCGTGCTGAACCTATCCTGGGAGTGTTTGATGGGGACAGTGTAGAGGGAGCTTTACTCTGTATCTAACCCCGTGCTGTACCTGTCCTGGGAGTGTTTGATGGGTACTGTGTAGAGGGAGATTTCCTCTGTATCACCCCGTGCTGTACCTATCCTGGGAGTGTTTGATGGGGACAGTGTTGAGCGAGATTTCCTCTGTATCTAACCCCGTGCTGTACCTGTCCTGGGAGTGTGTGTTGAGAGTAGTGAAGGGAGAGATTTACAGTATATCTAACCGTGTGCTGTTCCTCACCTGGGAGTTTTGAATTTGAAAGGTGTAGAGTGTCTTTACTCTCTATATAACCCGGTGCTCTACCTGTCCTGGGAGTGTTTGATGGGGACAGTGTAGAGCGAGATTTACTCTTATCTAACCCCGTGCTGTACCTGTCCTGGGAGTGTTTGATGGGGACAGCGTAGATGGAGATTTACTCTGTATGTTACCCCATGCTGTACCTGTCCAGAGAGTGTGTGTTGAGAGTTGTGTAGGGGCAGCTTTACACTATATCTAAACACGTGCTCTACCTGTCCGGGGAGTGTTTGATGGGGACAGTGTAGAGGGAGATTTACTCTGTATCTAACCCCGTGCTGTACCTGTCCTGGGAGTGTTTGATGGGGACAGTGTAGACGGAGCTTTACTCTGTATCTAACCCCGTGCTGTACCTGTCCAGGGAGTGTTTGATGGGGACAGTGTAGAGGGAGCTTTGCTCTGTATCTTGCCCCTGCTGTACCTGTCCTGGGAGTATTTGATGGGGCCAGTGTAGAGGGAGATTTCCTCTGTAAGTAACCCCGTGCTGTACCTGTCCAGAGAGTGTGTGTTGAGAGTACTGTATGGGCAGCTTTACACTGTATCTAACCGTGTGCTGTACCTGCACTGGGAGTTTTGAATTTGGAAGGTGTAGAGGGACTTTACTCTCTATATAACCCAGCGCTGTACCGGTCTTGGGATTGTTTGATGGAGACGGTGTAGAGGGAGATTTACTCTGGATCAAACCCTGTGCTGTACCTGTCCTGGGAGTGTTTGATGGGGACAGTGTAGAGGGAGCTTTACTCTGTATCTAACCCACTGCTGTACCTGTCCTGGGAGTGTTTGATGGGGACAGTGTAGAGGGATATTTACTCTGTATCTAAACCCGTGCTGTACCTGTCCTGGGAGTGTTTGATGGGGACAGTGTAGAGGAAGCTTTACTCTGTATCTAACACCGTGCTGTACCTGTCCAGGGACTGTTTTATCGGTACAGTGTAAAAGGAGCTTTTCTCTGTATCTAACCCTGTGCTGTACCTGTCCTGGGAGTGTTTGATGGGGACAGTGTAGACGGAGCTTTACTCTGTATCTAACCCCGTGCTGTACCTGTCCTGGGAGTGTTTGATGGGGACAGTGTAGAGGGAGATTTACTCTGTATCTAACCCCGTGCTGTACCTGTCCTGGGAGTGTTTGATGGGGACAGTGTAGAGGGAGATTTACTCTGTATCTAACCCCGTGCTGTACCTGTCCTGGGAGTGTTTGATGGGGAAAGTGTAGAGGGAGATTTACTCTGTATCTAAGCCCGTGCTGTACCTGTCCTGGGAGTGTTTGATGGGGACAGTGTAGAGGGAGCTTTACTCTGTATCTAACCCCGTGCTGTACCTGTCCTGGGAGTGTTTGATTGGGACAGTGTAGAGGGAGCTTTACTCTGTATCAAACACCATGCTGTAACTGTTCTGGGAGTGTTTGATGGGTCAGTGCAGAGGCAGCTTTTCTCTGTATCTAACACAGTACTGTACCTGTCCTTGGATTGTTTGATGGGGACTGCCCAGAAAGAGATTTACACTGTATCTAACCCCATGCTGTACCTGTCCTGGGAGTGTTTGATGGGGTCAGTGTAGAGGGAGCTTTACTCTGTATCTAACCCCGTGCTGTACCTGTCCTGGGAGTGTTTGATGGGGACAGTGTAGAGGGAGCTTTACTCTGTATCTAACCCTGTGCTGTACCTGTCCTGGGAGTGTTTGATGGGGACAGTGTAGAGGGAGATTTACTCTGTATCTAACCCCGTGCTGTACCTGTACTGGGAGTGTTTGATGGGGACAGTGTAGACGGAGCTTTACTCTGTATCTAACCCTGTGCTGTACCTGTCCGGGGAGTGTTTGATGGGGACAGTGTAGAGGGAGCGTTACACTGTATCTAACCCCGTGCTGTACCTGTCCTGGGAGTGTTTGATGGGGACGGTGTAGAGGGAGCTTTACTCTGTATCTTACCCCTGCTGTACCTGTCCTGGGAGTATTTGATGGGGCCAGTGGAGAGGGAGATTTCCTCTGTAAGTAACCCCGTGCTGTACCTGTCCAGAAAATGTGTGTTGAGAGTAGTGTAGGAGGAGCTTTACACTATATCTAACCGTGTGCTGTAGTTGCACTGCGAGTTTTGAATTTGGAAGGTGCAGAGGGACTTTACTCTCTATATAACCCAGCCCTGTACCAGTCTTGGGATTGTTTGATGGGGACAATGTAGAGGGAGATTTAGTCTCTATCAAACACCAGGCCGTAACTATCCTGGGAGTGTTTGATGGGGACTGCCTAGAGGGTGCTTTACGCTGTAACTAACAACGTGCTGTACCTGTCCTGGGAGTGTTTGATGGGGACAGTGTAGAGGGAGATTTACTCTGTATCTAACCCCGTGCTGTACCTGTCCTGGGAGTGTTTGATGGGGACAGTGCAGAGGGAGATTTACTCTGTATCTAACCCCGTGCTGTACCTGTCCTGGGAGTGTTTGATGGGGACAGTGTAGAGGGAGCCTTACTCTGTATCTAACCCCGTGCTGTACCTGTCCTGGGAGTGTTTGATGGGGACAGTGTAGAGGGAGCTTTACTCTGTAACTAACCCCGTGCTGTATCTGTCCTGGGAGTGTTTGATGGGGACAGTGTAGAGGGAGATTTACTCTGTATCTAACCCCGTGCTGTATCTGTCCTGGGAGTGTTTGATGGGGACAGTGTAGAGGGAGATTTCCTCTGTATCTAACCCCGTGCTGTACCTGTCCTGAAAGTGGGTGTTGAGAGTAGTGAAGGGGGAGATTTACAGTATATCTAACCGTGTGCTGTTCCTTACCAGGGAGTTTTGAATTTGAAAGGTGTGGAGGGTCTTTATTCTCTATATAACCCCGTGTTGTATCTGTCCTGGGAGTGTTTGATGGGGACAGTGTAGACGGAGATTTACTCTGTATCTAACCCCGTGCTGTACCTGTCCTGGGAGTGTTTGATGGGGACAGTGTAGAGGGAGATTTACTCTGTATCTAACCCCGTGTTGTATCTGTCCTGGGAGTGTTTGATGGGGACAGTGTAGACGGAGATTTACTCTGTATCTAACCCCGTGCTGTACCTGTCCTGGGAGTGTTTGATGGGTCAGTGCAGAGCGAGCTTTACTCTGTGACTAACCCCGTGCTGTATCTGTCCTGGGATTGTTTGATCTGGACGGTGTAGAGGGAGCTTTACTCTGTATCTAACCCCATGCTGAACCTATCCGGGGAGTGTTTGATGGGGACAGTGTAGAGGGAGCTTTACTCTGTATCTAACCCCGTGCTGTACCTGTCCTGGGAGTGTTTGATGGGGACAGCGTAGAGGGAGATTTACTCTGTATGTTACCCCATGCTGTACCTGTCCAGAGAGTGTGTGTTGAGAGTTGTGTAGGGGCAGCTTTACACTATATCTAAACACGTGCTCTACCTGTCCGGGGAGTGTTTGATGGGGACAGTGTAGAGGGAGATTTACTCTGTATCTAACCCCGTGCTGTACCTGTCCTGGGAGTGTTTGATGGGGACAGTGTAGAGGGAGCTTTACTCTGTATCTTACCCCTGCTGTACCTGTCCTGGGAGTATTTGATGGGGCCAGTGTAGAGGGAGATTTCCTCTGTAAGTAACCCCGTGCTGTACCTGTCCAGAGAGTGTGTGTTGAGAGTACTGTATGGGCAGCTTTACACTGTATCTAACCGTGTGCTGTACCTGCACTGGGAGTTTTGAATTTGGAAGGTGTAGAGGGAGCTTTACTCTGTATCTAACCCCGTGCTGTACCTGTCCTGGGAGTGTTTGATGGGGACGGTGTAGAGGGAGATTTACTCTGTATCTAACCCCGTGCTGTACCTGTCCTGTGAGTGTTTGATGGGGACTGTGTAGAGGGAGCTTTACTCTGTATCTAACCAGGTGCTGTATCGCCCTGGGAGTGTTTGATGGGGACAGTGTAGAGGGAGATTTACTCTGTATCTAACCCCATGCTGCACCTGTCCAGGGAGTGTTTGATGGGGACAGTGTAGAGGGAGCTTTACTCTGTATCTAAGCCCGTGCTGTACCTGTCCTGGGAGTGTTTGATGGGGACAGTGTAGAGGGAGCTTTACTCTGTATCTAACCCCGTGCCGTACCTGTCCTGGGAGTGTTTGATTGGGACAGTGTAGAGGGAGCTTTACTCTGTATCAAACACCATGCTGTAACTGTTCTGGGAGTGTTTGATGGGTCAGTGTAGAGGGAGCTTTTCTCTGTATCTAACACGGTACTGTACCTGCCCTTGGATTGTTTGATGGGGACAGCCCAGAGAGAGATTTACTCTGTATCTAACCCCATGCTGTAACTGTCCAGTGAGTGTTTGATGGGTACAGTGTAGAGGGAGCTTTAGTCTGTATCTAACCATGTGCTGTATCTGCCCTGTGAGTGTTTGCTGGGGACATTGTAGAGGATGCTTTACTCTGTATCTAAACCCGTGCTGTACCTATCCTGGGGGTGTTTGATGGGGACAGTGTAGAGGGAGCTTTACTCTGTATCTAACCCCATGCTGTACCTGTCCTGGGACTGTTTGATGGGGTCAGTGTAGAGGGAGCTTTACTCTGTATCTAACCCCGTGCTGTACCTGTCCAGTGAGTGTTTGATGGGTACAGTGTAGAGGGAGCTTTAGTCTGTATCTAACCATGTGCTGTATCTGCCCTGTGAGTGATTGCTGGGGACATTGTAGAGGATGCTTTACTCTGTATCTAACCCCGTGCTGTACCTGTCCTGGGAATGTTTGATGGGGATGGTGTAGAGGGAGATTTAATCTGTATCTAACCCCGTGCTGTACCTGTCCTGGGAGTGTTTGATGGGGACGGTGTAAATGGAGCTTTACTCTGTATGTAACCCCATACTGTACCTGTCCTGGGATGGGTGTTGAGAGTAGTCTAGGGTGAGCTATACACAATAACTAACCGTGTGCTGTACCTGCACTGGGAGTTTTGAATTTGGAAGGTGTAGTGGGTCTTTACTCACTATATAACCAGGTGCTGTTACAATCCTGGGAGTGTTTGATGGGGACAGTGTAGAGGGATCTTTAGTCTGTATCTAACCCCATGCTGTACCTGTCCCGGGAGTGTTTGATGGGGACAGTGTAGAGGGAGATTTACTCTGTATCTAACCCCGTGCTGTACCTGTCCTGGGAGTGTTTGATGGGGACAGTGTAGAGGGAGCTTTACTCTGTATCTAACCCCGTGCTGTACCAGTCCAGGGAGTGTTTAATGGGGACGGTGTAGAGGAAGATTTTCCCTGTATCTTAGCCCGTGCTGTACCTGTCCTGGGAGTGTTTGATGGGGTCAGTGTAGTGGGAGCTTTACTCTGTATCTAACCCCGTGCTGTCCCTGTCCTGGGAGTGTTTGATTGGGACAGTGTAGATGGAATTTACTCTGTATTAAGACCCTGTGCTCTACCTGTCCTGGGAGAGTTTGATGGGGACAGTGTCGAGGGAGCTTTACTCTGTATGTAAACCCATGCTGTACCTGTCCTGGGAGTGTTTGATGGGGACGGTGTAGAGGGATCTTTACTCTGTATCTAACCCCGTGCTGTACCTGTCCTTGGAGTCTTTGATGTGGACGGTGTAGAGGGAGCTTTACTCTGTATCTAACCCTGTGCTGTACCTGTCATTGGAGTGTTAGATTGGGACAGTGTAGATTGAATTTACTCTGTATCAAGGCCCCGTGCTGAACCTGTCCTGGGAGTGTTTGATGGGGGCGGTGTAAATGGTGCTTTACTCTGTATGTAACCCCATACTTTACCTGTCCTGGGAGTGTGTGTTGAGAGTAGTCTAGGGTGAGCTTTACACAATATCTAACCCTGTGCTGTACCTGCACTGGGAGTTTTGAATTTGGAAGGTGAAGTTGTTCTTTACTCACTATATAACCCATGCTGTAACTATCGTGGGAGTGTTTGATGGGGACAGTGTAGAGGAAAGCTTTACTCTGTATCTTACCCCGTGCTGTACCTGTCCTGGGAGTGTTTGATGGGGACAGTGTAGATGGAGATTTACTCTGTATCTAACCCCGTGCTGTACCTGTCCTGGGAGTGTTGAATGGGGACAGCGTAGAGGAAGCTTTACTCTGTATCTAACCCCGTGCTGTACCTGTCCTGGGAGTGTTTGATGGGGACAGTGTAGAGGGAACTTTACTCTGTATCTAACCCCGTGCTGTACCTGTCCTGGGAGTGTTTGATGGGGACAGTGTAGAGGGAGATTTACTCTGTATCTAACACCTTGCATATCTGTACAGGAGGTGTTTCATGGGCACGGTGTAGAGGGTGCTTTACTCTGTATCTAACCCCGTGCTGTACCTGTCCTGCGTGTGTTTGATGGGGACGGTGTAGAGGGAGCTTTACTCTGTATCTAACCCCGTGTTGTACCTGTCCTGGGAGTGTTTGATGGGGACAGTGTAAAGGGAGCTTTACGCTGTATCTAACCCCGTGCTGTACCTGTCCTGGGAGTGTTTGATGGGGACAGTGTAGAGGGAGATTTACTCAGTATCTAACCCCGTGCTGTACCTGTCCTGGGAGTGTTTGATGGTGACAGTGTAGAGGGAGCTTTACTCTGTATCTAACCAGGTGCTGTATCTGCCCTGGGAGTGTTTGATGGGGACAATGTAGAGGGAGCTTTAAATGTATCTAAACATGTGCTGTATCTGCCCTGGGAGTGTTTGATGGGGACAGTGTAGAGGGAGCTTTACTCTGTATCTAACCCCATGCTGTACCTGTCCAGGGAGTGTTTGATGGGGACAGCATAGAGGGAGATTTACTCTGTATCTAACCCCGCGCTGTATCTGTCCTGGGAGTGTTTGATGGGGACAGCATAGAGGGAGATTTACTCTGTATCTAACCCCGTGCTGTATCTGTCCTGGGAGTGTTTGATGGGGACGGTGTAGAGGGAGCATTACGCTGTATCTAACCCCATGCTGTACCTGTCCTGGGAGTGTTTGATGGGGACAGTGTAGAGGGAGCTTTACTCTGTATCTAACCTCGTGCTGAACCTGTCCTGGGAGTGTTTGATGGGGACAGTGTAGAGGGAGCTTTACTCTGTATCTAACCCCGTGCTGTACCTGTCCTGGGAGTGTTTGATGGGGAAAGCGTAGAGGGAGCTTAACTCTGTATCTATCCCCGCGCTGTACCTGTCCTGGGAGTGTTTGATGGGGACAGTGTAGAGGGAGATTTACTCTGTATCTAACGCCGTGCTGTACCTGTCCTGGGAGTGTTTGATGGGGACAGTGTAGAGGGATATTTACTCTGTATCTAACCCCGTGCTGTCCCTGTCCTGGGAGTGTTTGATGGGGACAGTGTAGATGGAATTTACTCTGTGTCAAGACCCTGTGCTGTACATGTCCTGGGAGTCTGTGGTGAGAGTAGTGTAGAGGGAGATTTACACAATATCTAACCCCATGCTGTTTCTGTCCTGGGAGTGTTTGATGGGGAAAGCGTAGAGGGAGCTTAACTCTGTATCTATCCCCGCGCTGTACCTGTCCTGGGAGTGTTTGATGGGGACGGTGTAGAGGGAGCTTTACTCTCGATGTATCCCAGCGCAGTAAAGGCCCTGGGAGTGTTTGATGTAGGCAGTGTAGAGGGAGATATACTCTGTATCAAACACCATGCTGTAACTTTCCAGGGAATGTTTGATCTCGACTGCCTAGAGGTATCTTTACTCTGTATCTAGCCCCTTGATGTACCAGTCCTGGGAGTGATTGATGGGGAAGGTGTAGAGGGAGCTTTACGCTGTATCTAACCCCGTGCTGTACCTGTCCTGGGAGTGTTTGATGGGGACAGTGTAGAGGGAGCTTTACTCTGTATCTAACCCCGTGCTGTACCTGTCCTGGGAGTGCTTGATGGGGAGACTGTTAAGGGAGATTTACTCTGTATTAAGACCCTGTGCTGTACCTGTCCTGGGAATGTTTGATGGGGACAGTGTAGATGGAATTTACTCTGTATTAAGACCCTGTGCTGTACCTGTCCTGGGAATGTTTGATGGGGAAGGTGTAGAGGGAGCATTACGCTGTATCTAACCCCGTGCTGTACCTGTCCTGGGAGTGTTTGATTGGGACAGTGTAGAGGGAGATTTACTCTGTATGTAACCCCGAGCTGTACCTGTCCTGGGAGTGTTTGATGGGGACAGTGCAGAGGGAGATTTACTCTGTATCTAACCCCGTGCTGTACCTGTCCTGGGAGTGTTTGATGTGGAAGGTGCAGAGGGATTTTACTCTCTATATAACCCAGCGCTGTACCGGTCTTGGGATTGTTTGATGGGGACGATGTAGAGGGAGCTTTAATCTGTATCTAACCCCCTGCAGTTCCTGCCCTGGGAGTGTTTGATGGGGACAATGTAGAGGGAGCTTTACTCTTTATCTAACCCCGTGCTGTACCTCTCCTGGGAGTGTTTGATGGGGACTGTGTAGAGGGAGCTTTACTCTGTATCTAACCAGATGCTGTATCTGCCCTGGGAGTGTTTGATGGGGACAGTGTAGAGGGAGCTTTAAATGTATCTAAACATGTGCTGTATCTGCCCTGGGAGTGTTTGATGGGGACATTGTAGAGGGAGCTTTACTCTGTATCTAACCCCATGCTGTACCTGTCCAGGGAGTGTTTGATGGGGACAGCATAGAGGGAGTTTTACTCTGTATCTAACCCCGTGCTGTACCTGTCCAGGATTGTTTCATGGTTACAGAGTAAAAGGAACTTTACTCTGTATCTATCCATGTGCTTTATCTGCCCTTGGAGTGTTTGATGGGGAAAGCGTAGAGGGAGCATATCTCTGTGTCTAACCCCGTGCTGTATCTGTCCTGGGAGTGTTTGATGGGGACGGTGTAGAGGGAGCTTTACTCTGTATCTATCCCCGCGCTGTACCTGCCCTGGGAGTGTTTGATGAGGACAGTGTAGAGGGAACTTTACTCTGTATCTAACCCCGTGCTGTACCTGTCCAGGGAGTGTTTGATGGGGACAGTGTAGAGGGAGATTTACTCTGTATCTAACCATGTGCTATAACTGCCCTGGGAGTGTTTGATGGGGACAGTGTAGAGGGAGCTTTACTCTGTATCTAACCCCGTGTTGTACCTTTCCTGGGAGTGTTTGATGGGGACGGTGAAGAGGGAGCTTTACTCTGTATCTAACCCCGTGCTGTACCTGTCCTGGGAGTTTTTGATGGGGACAGTGTAGAGGGATATTTACTCTGTATCTAACCCCGTGCTGTCCCTGTCCTGGGAGTGTTTGATGGGAACAGTGTAGATGGAATTTACTCTGTGTCAAGACCCCGTGCTGTACATGTCCTGGGAGTCTGTGGTGAGAGTAGTGTAGAGGGAGATTTACACAATATCTAACCGTGTGCTGTACCTGCCCTGGGAGTTTTGAAATTGGAATGTGTAGAGGGTCTTTAGTCTCTTTATAACCCGGTGCCGTACCTGTCCTGGGAGTGTTTGATGGCGACAGGGTAGAGGGAGCTTTACTCTGTATCTAACCCCGTGCTGTACCTGTCCTGGGAGTGTTTGATGGCGACAGGGTAGAGGGAGCTTTACTCTGTATCAAACACCATGCTGTAACTATCCAGGGAATGTTTGATCTGGACTGCCTAGAGGGATCTTTACTCTGTATCTAGCCCCTTGCTGTACCTGTCCTGGGAGTGTTTGATGGGGACAGTGTAGAGGGAGATTTACTCTGTATCTAACCCCATGCTGTACCTGTCCTGGGAGTGTTTGATGGGGACAGTGTAGAGGGAGATTTACTCTGTATCTAACCCCGTGCTGTACCTGTCCTGGGAGTGTTTGATTGGGAAAGTGCAGAGGGAGATTTACTCTGTATTAAGACCCTGGGCTGTACCTGTCCTGGGAGTGTTTGATGGGGACAGTGCAGAGGGCGATTTACTCTGTATCTAACCCTGTGCTGTACCTGTCCTGGGAGTGTTTGATGGGGATGGTGTAGAGGGAGCTTTACTCTGTATCTAACCCCGTGCTGTACCTGTCCTGGGAGTGTTTGATGGGGACTGTGTAGAGGGAGCTTTACTCTGTATCTAACCAGGTGCTGTATCTGCCCTGGGAGTGTTTGATGGGGACAATGTAGAGGGAGATCAAAATGCATCTAAACATGTGCTGTATCTGCCCTGGGAGTGTTTGATGGGGACAGTGTAGAGGGAGCTTTACTCTGTATCTAACCCCATGCTGTACCTGTCCAGGGAGTGTTTGATGGGGACAGCATAGAGGGAGATTTACTCTGTATCTAACCCCGTGCTGTATCTGTCCTGGGAGTGTTTGATGGGGACGGTGTAGAGGGAGCTTTACTCTGTATCTAACCCCGTGCTGTACCTGTCCTGGGAGTGTTTGATGGGGACAGTGTAGAGGGAGCTTTACTCTGTATCTAACCCCGTGCTGTACCTGTCCTGGGAGTGTTTGATGGGGACAATGTAGAGGGAGCTTTACTCTGTATCTAACCCCGTGCTGTACCTGTCCTGGGAGTGTTTGATGGGGAAAGCGTAGAGAGAGCTTTACTCTGTATCTATCCCCGCGCTGTACCTGTCCTGGGAGTGTTTGATGGGGACGGTGTAGAGGGAGCTTTACTCTGTATCTAACCCCGTGCTGTACCTGTCCTGGGAGTGTTTGATGGGGACAGTGTAGATGGAGATTTACTCTGTATCTAACGCCGTGCTGTACCTGTCCTGGGAGTGTTTGATGGGGACAGTGTAGAGGGATATTTACTCTGTATCTAACCCCGTGCTGTCCTTGTCCTGGGAGTGTTTGATGGGAACAGTGTAGATGGAATTTACTCTGTGTCAAGACCCTGTGCTGTACATGTCCTGGGAGTCTGTGGTGAGAGTAGTGTAGAGGGAGATTTACACAATATCTAACCCTGTGCTGTAACTGTCCTGGGAGCGTTTGATGGGGAAAGCGTAGACGGAGCTTAACTCTGTATCTATCCCCGCGCTGTACCTGTCCTGGGAGTGTTTGATGGGGACGGTGTAGAGGGAGCTTTACTCTGTATCTAACCCCGTGCTGTACCTGTCCTGGGAGTGTTTGATGGGGACAGTGTAGAGGGAGATTTACTCTGTATCTAACGCCGTGCTGTACCTGTCCTGGGAGTGTTTGATGGGGATTGTGTAGAGGGAGCTTTACTCTCGATGTATCCCAGTGCAGTAAAGGCCCTGGGAGTGTTTGATGTAGGCAGTGTAGAGGGAGATTTACTCTGTATCAAACACCATGCTGTAACTTTCCAGGGACTGTTTGATCTCGACTGCCTACAGGGATCTTTACTCTGTATCTAGCCCCTTGCTGTACCAGTCCTGGGAGTGATTGATGGGGAAGGTGTAGAGGGAGCTTTACGCTGTATCTAACCCCGTGCTGTACCTGTCCTGGGAGTGTTTGATGGGGACAGCATAGAGGGAGCTTTACTCTGTATCTAACCCCGTGCTGTACCTGTCCTGGGAGTGTTTGATGGGGACACTGTTAAGGGAGATTTACTCTGTATCTAACCCCGTGCTGTCCCTGTCCTGGGAGTGTTTGATGGGGACAGTGTAGAGGGAGCTTTACTCTGTATCTAACCCCGTGCTGTACCAGTTCTGGGAGTGTTTAATGGGGACGGTGTAGAGGGAGATTTTCTCTGTATCTTACCCCGTGCTGTATCTGCCCTGGGAGTGTTTGATGGGGCCAGTGTAGAGGGAGCTTTACTCTGTATCTAAGCCCGTGCTGTCCCTGTCATGGGAGTGTTTGATGGGGACAGTGTAGATGGAATTTACTCTGTATTAAGACCCTGTGCTGTACCTGTCCTGGGAATGTTTGATGGGGACAGTGTCGAGGGAGCTTTACTCTGTATCTAACCCCGTGCTGTACCTGTCCTGGGATTGTTTGATGGGGACGGTGTAGAGGGATCTTTACTCACTATATAACCCATGCTGTAACTATCGTGGGAGTGTTTGATGGGGACAGTGTAGAGGGAGCTTTACTCTGTATCTAACCCCGTGCTGTACCTGCCCTGGGAGTGTTTGATGGGGACGGTGTAGAGGGAGATTTACTCTGTATCTAACCCCGTGCTGTACCTGTCCTGGGAGTGTTTGATGGGGACAGTGCAGAGGGTGCTTTAGTCTGTATCGAACCCCGTGCTGTACCTCTCCTGGGAGTGTTTGATGGGGACAGTGTAGGGGGAGCTTTACTCTGTATCTAACCCCGTCTGTACCTTTCCTGGTAGTGTTTGATGGGGACAGTGTAGAGGGAGCTTTACTCTGTATCTAACCCCGTCTGTACCTGTCCTGGGAGTGTTTGATGGGGACAGTATAGAGGGAGCTTTACTCTGTATCTAACCCCGTGCTGTACCTGTCCTGGGAGTGTTTGATGTGGACGGTGTAGAGGGAGATTTACTCTGTATCTAACCCCATGCTGTACCTGTCCTGGGAGTGTTTGATGGGGACAGTATAGAGGGAGTTTTACTCTGTATCTAACCCCGTGTTGTACATGTCATGGGAGTGTTTGTTGGGGACGGTGTTGAGGGAGCTTTACTCTGTATCTAACCCTGTGCTATACCTGCCTTGGTAGTCTTTGAAAGGGAGAGTTTCGTTGGAGCTTTATTCTGTATGTAACCCTGTACTGTATCTGTCCTGGGAGTGTGTAATGAGAGTAGTGTAGGGTGATCCTTTATATTATATCTAACCATGTGATGTACCTGCCCTTGGAGTTTTGGATTTGGAAGGTGTAGAGGGTCTTTACTCTATATATCACCCCGTGCTGTACCTGTCCTGGAAGAGTTTGATGGGGACGGTGTAGAGTGACATTTACTCTGAATCTAACTCCGTGATGTACCTGTCCTGGGATTGTTTGATGGGGACGGTGTAGAGGGAGATTTACACTGTATCATGAACCCTTTGCTATACCTATCCTGGGAGTGTTTGATGGGGATGGTGTAGAGGGAGCTTTACTCTGTATCTAACCCCTTGCTGTACCTGTCCTGGGAGTGTTTGATGGGGACTGTGTAGAGGGAGCTTTACTCTGTATCTAACCAGGTGCTGTATCTGCCCTGGGAGTGTTTGATGGGGACATTGTAGAGGGAGCTTTACACTGTATCTAACCCCATGCTGTACCTGTCCAGGGAGTGTTTGATGGGGACAGCATAGAGGGAGTTTTACTCTGTATCTAACCCCGTGCTGTACCTGTCCAGGATTGTTTTATGGTTACAGAGTAAAAGGAACTTTACTCTGTATCTATCCATGTGCTTTATCTGCCCTTGGAGTGTTTGATGGGGAAAGCGTAGAGGGAGCATATCTCTGTATCTAACCCCGCGCTGTATCTGTCCTGGGAGTGTTTGATGGGGACGGTGTAGAGGGAGCTTTACTCTGTATCTATCCCCGCGCTTTACCTGCCCTGGGAGTGTTTGATGAGGACAGTGTAGAGGGAACTTTACTCTGTATCTAACCCCGTGCTGTACCTGTCCAGGGAGTGTTTGATGGGGACAGTGTAGAGGGAGATTTACTCTGTATCTAACCATGTGCTATAACTGCCCTGGGAGTGTTTGATGGGGACAGTGTAGAGGGAGCTTTACTCTGTATCTAACCCCGTGTTGTACCTTTCCTGGGAGTGTTTGGTGGGGACGGTGAAGAGGGAGCTTTACTCTGTATCTAACCCCATGCTGTACCTGTCCAGGGAGAGTTTGATGGGGACAGCATAGAGGGAGCTTTACTCTGTATCTAACCCCGTGCTGTACCTGTCCTGGGAGTGTTTGATGGGGAAAGTGCAGAGGGAGATTTAGTCTGTATTAAGACCCTGGGCTGTACCTGTCCTGGGAGTGTTTGATGGGGACAGTGCAGAGGGAGATTTACTCTGTATCTAACCCTGTGCTGTACCTGTCCTGGGAGTGTTTGATGGGGATGGTGTAGAGGGAGCTTTACTCTGTATCTAACCCCGTGCTGTACCTGTCCTGGGAGTGTTTGATGGGGACTGTGTAGAGGGAGCTTTACTCTGTATCTAACCAGGTGCTGTATCTGCCCTGGGAGTGTTTGATGGGGACAATGTAGAGGGAGATCAAAATGCATCTAAACATGTGCTGTATCTGCCCTGGGAGTGTTTGATGGGGACAGTGTAGAGGGAGCTTTACTCTGTATCTAACCCCATGCTGTACCTGTCCAGGGAGTGTTTGATGGGGACAGCATAGAGGGAGATTTACTCTGTATCTAACCCCGTGCTGTATCTGTCCTGGGAGTGTTTGATGGGGACGGTGTAGAGGGAGCTTTACTCAGTATCTAACGCCGTGCTGTACCTGTCCTGGGAGTGTTTGATGGGGATTGTGTAGAGGGAGCTTTACTCTCGATGTATCCCAGCGCAGTAAAGGCCCTGGGAGTGTTTGATGTAGGCAGTGTAGAGGGAGATTTACTCTGTATCAAACACCATGCTGTAACTTTCCAGGGAATGTTTGATCTCGACTGCCTACAGGGATCTTTACTCTGTATCTAGCCCCTTGCTGTACCAGTCCTGGGAGTGATTGATGGGGAAGGTGTAGAGGGAGCTTTACTCTGTATCTAACCCCGTGCTGTACCTGCCCTGGGAGTGTTTGATGTGCACAGTGTAGAGGGAGATTTACTCTGTATCTAACCCCGTGCTGTACCTGTCCTGGGAGTGTTTGATGGGGACAGTGTAGAGGGAGCTTTACTCTGTATCTAACCCCATGCTGTACCTGTCCTGGGAGTGTTTGATGGGGACAGTGTAGAGGGAGCTTTACTCTGTATCTAACCCCGTGCTGTACCTGTCCTGGGAGTGTTTGATGGGGACAGCATAGAGGGAGCTTTACTCTGTATCTAACCCCTTGCTGTACCTGTCCTGGGAGTGTTTGATGGGGACAGTGTAGAGGGAGCTTTACTCTGTATCTAACCATGTGCTGTACCTGTCCTGGGAGTGTTTGTTGGGGTCAGTGCAGAGGGAGATTTACTCTGTATCTAACTCCATGCTGTAATTGATCTGGGAGAGTTTGATGGGTCAGTGTAGAGGGAGCTTACCTCTGTATCTAACACGGTACAGTAACTGTCCTGGGTTTGATTGATGGGGACGGTGTAGAGGGAGCTTTATTCTGTATCTAACCCCGTGCTGTACCTTTCCTGGGTGTGTTTGATGGAGACAGTGTAGAGGGAGCTTTACTCTGTATCTAACCAGGTCCTGTACCTGTCCTGGGAGAATTTGATGGGGCCAGTGTAGAGGGAGTTTTCCCCTATATGTAACCCTGTGATGTACCGTTCCTGAGAGTGTGTGTTGAGAGGAGTGTAGAGGGAACTATACATTATATCTAACCGCGTGCTTTACCTGCGCTGGGAGTTTTGAATTTGGAAGGTGTAGAGCGTCTTTACTCTCTATATAACCCGGCGTTGTACCGGTCCTGAGATTTTTGATGGGGACAGTGTAGAGTGAGATTTACTCTGTATCTATCACTGTGCTCTACCTGTCCTGGGAGTGTTTGATGGGGACAGTGTAGAGGGAGCTTTACTCTGTATCTAACCCCGTGCTGTACCTGTCCTGGGAGAGTTTGATGGGGATGGAGGAGAGGGAGATTAACTGTGTATCAAACACCATGCTGTAACTGTCCTGGGAGTGTTTGATGTGGACTGCCTAGAGGGATCTTTACTCTGTAACTAGCCCCTTGCTGTACATGTCCTGGGATTGTTTGATGGGAAAAATGTAGAGTGAGCTTTACTTTGCATCTAACCCCATGCTGTACCTGTCCTGGGAGTGTTTGATGGGGAGAGTGTAGAGGGAGTTTTACTCTGTACCTAACCCCGTGCTGTACCTGTCCTGGGAGTGTTTGATAGGTACAGTGTAGAGGGTGCTTTACTCTGTATCTAAACCCGTGCTGTACCTATCCTGGGAATGTTTGATGGGGACAGTGTAGAGGGAGCTTTACTCTGTATCTAACCCCGTGCTGTACCTGTCCTGGGAGTGTTTGATGGGGACGGTGTAGAAGTTGCTTTACTCTGTATCTAACCCCATGCTGTACCTGTCCTGGGAGTGTTTGATGGGGCAGTGTAGAGGGAGCATTACTATGTATCTAACTGCGTGTTGTACCTGTCCTGGGAGTGTTTGATGGGGACAGTGTAGAGGGAGCTTTACTCTGTATCTAAACCTGTGCTGTACCTGTCCTGGGAGTGTTTGATGGGGAGAGTGTAGAGGGAGCTTTACTTTGTATCTAACCCCATGCTGTACCTGTCCTGGGAGTATTTGATGGGGAAAGTGTAGAGGGAGATTTCTCTATATATAACACCGTGCTGTACCTGTCCTGGGAGTGTTTGATGGGGACAGTGTACAGGGAGCTTTACTCAATATCTAAACCCGTGCTGTACCTGTCCTGGGAGTGTTTGATGGGGACAGTGTAGATGGAGTTTTACTCTGTATCTAACCCCGTGCTGTACCTGTCCGGAGAGTGTTTGATGGGGACGGTGTAGAGCGCGCTTTACTCAGTATCTAACCCCGTGCTGAACCTGTCCTGGGAGTGTTTGATGGGGAAAGTGTAGAGCGAGATTTACTCTGTATCTAACCCCGTGCAGTACCTGTCCTGTGAGTGTTTGATGGGGACGGTGTAGAGGGATCTTTACTCTGTATCTAACCCCGTGCTGTACCTGTCCTGGGAGTGTTTGATGGGTACAGTGTAGAGAGAGCATTACTCTGTATCTAAACCTGTCTGGTACCTGTCCTGGGAGTGTTTGATGGCGACAGTGTAGAGGGAGATTTACTCTCTATGTAACCTCGTGCTGTACCTGTCCTGACAGTGTGTGTTGAGAGTAGTGTAGGGGGAGCATTTCATTATATCTAACCATGTGCTGTTCCTGCACTGTGAGTTTTAAATTTGGAATGTGTCGAGGGTCTTTACTCTGTATATAACCCAGCGCTGTACCTGCCTGGGATTTGTTGATGGGGACAGTTTAGAGTGAGATTTACTCTGTATCTAACCCTGTGCTCTACCTGTCCTGGGAGTGTTTGATGGGGACAGTGTCGAGGGAGATTTACTCTGTATCTAACCCCGTGCTGTACCTGTCCTGGGAGTGTTTGTTGGGGACAGTGTAGAGGGAGCTTTACTCTGTATCTAACACCGTGCTGTACCTGTCCTGGGAGTGTTTGATGGGGACAGTGTAGAGCGAGCTTTACTCTGTATCTAACCCCGTGCTGTACCTGTCCTGGGAGTGTCTGATGGGGACAGTGTAGAGTGAGATTTACTCTGTATCTAACCCCGTGCTGTAACTATCCTGGGAGTGTTTGATGGGGAATGCCTAGAGGGTGCTTTACTCTGTTTCTGACCACGTTGCTTAGCTGTCGTGGGGTGTTTGACGGGGACAATGTAGAGGTGGTTTACTCTATATCTAACCCAGTGCTGTACCTGTCCTGGGAGTGTTTGATGGGGACAGTGTAGAGGGAGATTTACTCTGTATCTAACCCCGTGCTGTACCTGTCCTGGGAGTGTTTGATGGGGACAGTGTAGAGGGAGATTTACTCTGTATCTAACCCCGTGCAGTACCTGTCCTGGGAGTGTTTGATGGGGATGGTGTAGAGGGAGCTTTACTCTGTATCTAACCCCGTGCTGTACCTGTCTTGGGAGTGTTTGATGGGTACAGTGTAGAGAGAGCTTTACTCTGTATCTAAACCCGTGCGGTACCTGTCCTGGGAGTGTTTGATGGGGACTGTGTAGAGGGAGCTTTACTCTGTATCTAAACCTGTGCTGTACCTGTCCAGGGAGTGTTTGATGGGGAGAGTGTAGAGGGAGCTTTACTCTGTATCTAACCCCATGCTGTACCTGTCCTGGGAGTATTTGATGGGGAAAGTGTAGACGGAGATTTCTCTATATATAACACCGTGCTGTACCTGTCCTGGGAGTGTTTGATGGGGACAGTGTACAGGGAGCTTTACTCAATATCTAAACCCGTGCTGTACCTGTCCTGGGAGTGTTTGATGGGGACAGTGTAGATGGAGTTTTACTCTGTATCTAACCCCGTGCGGTACCTGTCCAGGGAGTGTTTGATGTGGACAGTGTAGAAATAGCTTTACTTTGTATCTAACCCCGTGCTTTATCTGTACAGGGAGTGTTTGATGGGGACAGTGTAGAGAGAGATTTACTGTGTACCTAATCCCGTGCTGTGCCTGTCCTGGGAGTGTTTGATGGGGACAGTGTAGAGGGAGATTTACTCTGTATCTAACCCCGTGCTGTCCCTGTCCTGGGAGTGTTTGATGGGGACGGGGTAGAGGGAGCTTTAGTCTGTATCTAACACCGTGCTGTACCTGTCCTGGGAGTGTTTGATGGGGACAGTGTAGAGGGAGATTTACTCTGTATCTAACCTCGTGCTGTACCTGTCCTGGGAGTGTTTGATAGGGACAGTGTAGAGGGAGATTTACTCTGTATCTAACCCGGTGCTGTACCTGTCCTGAGAGTGTTTGATGCGGACGGTTTACAGGGAGATTTACTCTGTATCTAAAGCCGTGCTGTAGCTGTCCTGGGAGAGTTTGTTGGGGACAGTGCAGAGGGAGATTTACTCTGTATCTAACTCCATGCTGTAATTGATCTGGGAGAGTTTGATGGGTCAGTGTAGAGGGAGCTTACCTCTGTATCTAACACGGTACAGTAACTGTCCTGGGTTTGATTGATGGGGACGGTGTAGAGGGAGCTTTATTCTGTATCTAACCCCGTGCTGTACCTTTCCTGGGTGTGTTTGATGGAGACAGTGTAGAGGGAGCTTTACTCTGTATCTAACCAGGTCCTGTACCTGTCCTGGGAGAATTTGATGGGGCCAGTGTAGAGGGAGTTTTCCCCTATATGTAACCCTGTGATGTACCGTTCCTGAGAGTGTGTGTTGAGAGGAGTGTAGAGGGAACTATACATTATATCTAACCGCGTGCTTTACCTGCGCTGGGAGTTTTGAATTTGGAAGGTGTAGAGCGTCTTTACTCTCTATATAACCCGGCGTTGTACCGGTCCTGAGATTTTTGATGGGGACAGTGTAGAGTGAGATTTACTCTGTATCTAACACTGTGCTCTACCTGTCCTGGGAGTGTTTGATGGGGACAGTGTAGAGGGAGCTTTACTCTGTATCTAACCCCGTGCTGTACCTGTCCTGGGAGAGTTTGATGGGGATGGAGGAGAGGGAGATTAACTGTGTATCAAACACCATGCTGTAACTGTCCTGGGAGTGTTTGATGTGGACTGCCTAGAGGGATCTTTACTCTGTAACTAGCCCCTTGCTGTACATGTCCTGGGATTGTTTGATGGGAAAAATGTAGAGTGAGCTTTACTTTGCATCTAACCCCATGCTGTACCTGTCCTGGGAGTGTTTGATGGGGAGAGTGTAGAGGGAGCTTTACTCTGTACCTAACCCCGTGCTGTACCTGTCCTGGGAGTGTTTGATAGGTACAGTGTAGAGGGTGCTTTACTCTGTATCTAAACCCGTGCTGTACCTATCCTGGGAATGTTTGATGGGGACAGTGTAGAGGGAGCTTTACTCTGTATCTAACCCCGTGCTGTACCTGTCCTGGGAGTGTTTGATGGGGACGGTGTAGAAGTTGCTTTACTCTGTATCTAACCCCATGCTGTACCTGTCCTGGGAGTGTTTGATGGGGCAGTGTAGAGGGAGCATTACTATGTATCTAACTGCGTGTTGTACCTGTCCTGGGAGTGTTTGATGGGGACAGTGTAGAGGGAGCTTTACTCTGTATCTAAACCTGTGCTGTACCTGTCCTGGGAGTGTTTGATGGGGAGAGTGTAGAGGGAGCTTTACTTTGTATCTAACCCCATGCTGTACCTGTCCTGGGAGTATTTGATGGGGAAAGTGTAGAGGGAGATTTCTCCATATATAACATCATGCTGTACCTGTCCTGGGAGTGTTTGATGGGGACAGTGTACAGGGAGCTTTACTCAATATCTAAACCCGTGCTGTACCTGTCCTGGGAGTGTTTGATGGGGACAGTGTAGATGGAGTTTTACTCTGTATCTAACCCCGTGCTGTACCTGTCCGGAGAGTGTTTGATGGGGACGGTGTAGAGCGCGCTTTACTCAGTATCTAACCCCGTGCTGAACCTGTCCTGGGAGTGTTTGATGGGGAAAGTGTAGAGCGAGATTTACTCTGTATCTAACCCCGTGCAGTACCTGTCCTGGGAGTGTTTGATGGGGACGGTGTAGAGGGATCTTTACTCTGTATCTAACCCCGTGCTGTACCTGTCCTGGGAGTGTTTGATGGGTACAGTGTAGAGAGAGCATTACTCTGTATCTAAACCTGTCTGGTACCTGTCCTGGGAGTGTTTGATGGCGACAGTGTAGAGGGAGATTTACTCTCTATGTAACCTCGTGCTGTACCTGTCCTGACAGTGTGTGTTGAGAGTAGTGTAGGGGGAGCATTTCATTATATCTAACCATGTGCTGTTCCTGCACTGTGAGTTTTAAATTTGGAATGTGTCGAGGGTCTTTACTCTGTATATAACCCAGCGCTGTACCTGCCTGGGATTTGTTGATGGGGACAGTTTAGAGGGAGATTTACTCTGTATCAAACACCATGCTGTACCTGTCCTGGGAGTGTTTGACGGGGACAGTGTAGAGCGAGCTTTACTCTGTATCTAACCCCGTGCTGTACCTGTCCTGGGAGTGTCTGATGGGGACAGTGTAGAGTGAGATTTACTCTGTATCTAACCCCGTGCTGTAACTATCCTGGGAGTGTTTGATGGGGAATGCCTAGAGGGTGCTTTACTCTGTATCTAACCCCGTGCAGTACCTGTCCTGGGAGTGTTTGATGGGGATGGTGTAGAGGGAGCTTTACTCTGTATCTAACCCCGTGCTGTACCTGTCTTGGGAGTGTTTGATGGGTACAGTGTAGAGAGAGCTTTACTCTGTATCTAAACCCGTGCGGTACCTGTCCTGGGAGTGTTTGATGGGGACTGTGTAGAGGGAGCTTTACTCTGTATCTAAACCTGTGCTGTACCTGTCCAGGGAGTGTTTGATGGGGAGAGTGTAGAGGGAGCTTTACTCTGTATCTAACCCCATGCTGTACCTGTCCTGGGAGTATTTGATGGGGAAAGTGTAGACGGAGATTTCTCTATATATAACACCGTGCTGTACCTGTCCTGGGAGTGTTTGATGGGGACAGTGTACAGGGAGCTTTACTCAATATCTAAACCCGTGCTGTACCTGTCCTGGGAGTGTTTGATGGGGACAGTGTAGATGGAGTTTTACTCTGTATCTAACCCCGTGCGGTACCTGTCCAGGGAGTGTTTGATGTGGACAGTGTAGAAATAGCTTTACTTTGTATCTAACCCCGTGCTTTATCTGTACAGGGAGTGTTTGATGGGGACAGTGTAGAGAGAGATTTACTGTGTACCTAATCCCGTGCTGTGCCTGTCCTGGGAGTGTTTGATTGGGACAGTGTAGAGGGAGATTTACTCTGTATCTAACCCCGTGCTGTCCCTGTCCTGGGAGTGTTTGATGGGGACGGGGTAGAGGGAGCTTTAGTCTGTATCTAACACCGTGCTGTACCTGTCCTGGGAGTGTTTGATGGGGACAGTGTAGAGGGAGATTTACTCTGTATCTAACCTCGTGCTGTACCTGTCCTGGGAGTGTTTGATAGGGACAGTGTAGAGGGAGATTTACTCTGTATCTAACCCGGTGCTGTACCTGTCCTGAGAGTGTTTGATGCGGACGGTTTACAGGGAGATTTACTCTGTATCTAAAGCCGTGCTGTACCTGTCCTGGGAGAGTTTGTTGGGGACACTGCAGAGGGAGATTTACTCTGTATCTAACTCCATGCTGTAATTGATCTGGGAGAGTTTGATGGGTCAGTGTAGAGGGAGCTTACCTCTGTATCTAACACGGTACAGTAACTGTCCTGGGTTTGATTGATGGGGACGGTGTAGAGGGAGCTTTATTCTGTATCTAACCCCGTGCTGTACCTTTCCTGGGTGTGTTTGATGGAGACAGTGTAGAGGGAGCTTTACTCTGTATCTAACCAGGTCCTGTACCTGTCCTGGGAGAATTTGATGGGGCCAGTGTAGAGGGAGTTTTCCCCTATATGTAACCCTGTGATGTACCGTTCCTGAGAGTGTGTGTTGAGAGGAGTGTAGAGGGAACTATACAGTATATCTAACCGCGTGCTTTACCTGCGCTGGGAGTTTTGAATTTGGAAGGTGTAGAGCGTCTTTACTCTCTATATAACCCGGCGTTGTACCGGTCCTGAGATTTTTGATGGGGACAGTGTAGAGTGAGATTTACTCTGTATCTAACACTGTGCTCTACCTGTCCTGGGAGTGTTTGATGGGGACAGTGTAGAGGGAGCTTTACTCTGTATCTAACCCCGTGCTGTACCTGTCCTGGGAGAGTTTGATGGTGATGGAGGAGAGGGAGATTAACTGTGTATCAAACACCATGCTGTAACTGTCCTGGGAGTGTTTGATGTGGACTGCCTAGAGGGATCTTTACTCTGTAACTAGCCCCTTGCTGTACATGTCCTGGGATTGTTTGATGGGAAAAATGTAGAGTGAGCTTTACTTTGCATCTAACCCCATGCTGTACCTGTCCTGGGAGTGTTTGATGGGGAGAGTGTAGAGGGAGCTTTACTCTGTACCTAACCCCGTGCTGTACCTGTCCTGGGAGTGTTTGATAGGTACAGTGTAGAGGGTGCTTTACTCTGTATCTAAACCCGTGCTGTACCTATCCTGGGAATGTTTGATGGGGACAGTGTAGAGGGAGCTTTACTCTGTATCTAACCCCGTGCTGTACCTGTCCTGGGAGTGTTTGATGGGGACGGTGTAGAAGTTGCTTTACTCTGTATCTAACCCCATGCTGTACCTGTCCTGGGAGTGTTTGATGGGGCAGTGTAGAGGGAGCATTACTATGTATCTAACTGCGTGTTGTACCTGTCCTGGGAGTGTTTGATGGGGACAGTGTAGAGGGAGCTTTACTCTGTATCTAAACCTGTGCTGTACCTGTCCTGGGAGTGTTTGATGGGGAGAGTGTAGAGGGAGCTTTACTTTGTATCTAACCCCATGCTGTACCTGTCCTGGGAGTATTTGATGGGGAAAGTGTAGAGGGAGATTTCTCCATATATAACATCATGCTGTACCTGTCCTGGGAGTGTTTGATGGGGACAGTGTACAGGGAGCTTTACTCAATATCTAAACCCGTGCTGTACCTGTCCTGGGAGTGTTTGATGGGGACAGTGTAGAGGGAGATTTACTCTGTACCTAACCCCGTGCTGTACCTGTCCTGGGAGTGTTTGATGGGGACAGTGTAGATGGAGTTTTACTCTGTATCTAACCCCGTGCTGTACCTGTCCGGAGAGTGTTTGATGGGGACGGTGTAGAGCGCGCTTTACTCAGTATCTAACCCCGTGCTGAACCTGTCCTGGGAGTGTTTGATGGGGAAAGTGTAGAGCGAGATTTACTCTGTATCTAACCCCGTGCAGTACCTGTCCTGGGAGTGTTTGATGGGGACGGTGTAGAGGGATCTTTACTCTGTATCTAACCCCGTGCTGTACCTGTCCTGGGAGTGTTTGATGGGTACAGTGTAGAGAGAGCATTACTCTGTATCTAAACCTGTCTGGTACCTGTCCTGGGAGTGTTTGATGGCGACAGTGTAGAGGGAGATTTACTCTCTATGTAACCTCGTGCTGTACCTGTCCTGACAGTGTGTGTTGAGAGTAGTGTAGGGGGAGCATTTCATTATATCTAACCATGTGCTGTTCCTGCACTGTGAGTTTTAAATTTGGAATGTGTCGAGGGTCTTTACTCTGTATATAACCCAGCGCTGTACCTGCCTGGGATTTGTTGATGGGGACAGTTTAGAGGGAGATTTACTCTGTATCAAACACCATGCTGTACCTGTCCTGGGAGTGTTTGATGGGGACAGTGTAGAGCGAGCTTTACTCTGTATCTAACCCCGTGCTGTACCTGTCCTGGGAGTGTCTGATGGGGACAGTGTAGAGTGAGATTTACTCTGTATCTAACCCCGTGCTGTAACTATCCTGGGAGTGTTTGATGGGGAATGCCTAGAGGGTGCTTTACTCTGTTTCTGACCACGTTGCTTAGCTGTCGTGGGGTGTTTGACGGGGACAATGTAGAGGTGGTTTACTCTATATCTAACCCCGTGCTGTACCTGTCCTGGCAGTGTTTGATGGGGACAGTGTAGAGGGAGATTTACTCTGTATCTAACCCCGTGCTGTACCTGTCCTGGGAGTGTTTGATGGGGACAGTGTAGAGGGAGATTTACTCTGTATCTAACCCCGTGCAGTACCTGTCCTGGGAGTGTTTGATGGGGATGGTGTAGAGGGAGCTTTACTCTGTATCTAACCCCGTGCTGTACCTGTCTTGGGAGTGTTTGATGGGTACAGTGTAGAGAGAGCTTTACTCTGTATCTAAACCCGTGCGGTACCTGTCCTGGGAGTGTTTGATGGGGACTGTGTAGAGGGAGCTTTACTCTGTATCTAAACCTGTGCTGTACCTGTCCAGGGAGTGTTTGATGAGGAGAGTGTAGAGGGAGCTTTACTCTGTATCTAACCCCATGCTGTACCTGTCCTGGGAGTATTTGATGGGGAAAGTGTAGACGGAGATTTCTCTATATATAACACCGTGCTGTACTTGTCCTGGGAGTGTTTGATGGGGACAGTGTACAGGGAGCTTTACTCAATATCTAAACCCGTGCTGTACCTGTCCTGGGAGTGTTTGATGGGGACAGTGTAGAGGGAGCTTTATTCTGTATCTAACCCCGTGCTGTACCTGTCCTGGGAGTGTTTGATGGGGACAGTGTAGATGGAGTTTTACTCTGTATCTAACCCCGTGCGGTACCTGTCCAGGGAGTGTTTGATGTGGACAGTGTAGAAATAGCTTTACTTTGTATCTAACCCCGTGCTTTATCTGTACAGGGAGTGTTTGATGGGGACAGTGTAGAGAGAGATTTACTGTGTACCTAATCCCGTGCTGTGCCTGTCCTGGGAGTGTTTGATGGGGACAGTGTAGAGGGAGATTTACTCTGTATCTAACCCCGTGCTGTCCCTGTCCTGGGAGTGTTTGATGGGGACGGGGTAGAGGGAGCTTTAGTCTGTATCTAACACCGTGCTGTACCTGTCCTGGGAGTGTTTGATGGGGACAGTGTAGAGGGAGATTTACTCTGTATCTAACCTCGTGCTGTACCTGTCATGGGAGTGTTTGATGGGGACAGTGTAGAGGGAGATTTACTCTGTATCTAACCCGGTGCTGTACCTGTCCTGAGAGTGTTTGATGCGGACGGTTTACAGGGAGATTTAGTCTGTATCTAAAGCCGTGCTGTAGCTGTCCTGGGAGAGTTTGTTGGGGACAGTGCAGAGGGAGATTTACTCTGTATCTAACCCCGTGCTGTACCTGTCCTGGGAGTGTTTGTTGTGGACTGTGCAGAGGGAGATTTACTCTGTATCTCACCCCGTGCTGTACCTGTCCTGGGAGTGTTTGATAGGGTCAGTGCAGAGGGAGATTTACTTTTATCTAACTCCATGCTGTAACTGATCTGGGAGAGTTTGATGGGTCAGTGTAGAAGGAGCTTACATCTGTATCTAACACGGTATTGTAAGTGTCCTGGTAGTGATTGATGGGGACGTTGTAGAGGGAGCTTTATTCTTTATCTAACCCATTGCTATACCATTCCTGGGAGTGTTTGATGGGGACTGCGTAGAGGGAGCTTTACTCTGTATCTAAACCCGTGCTGTACCTCTCCTGGGAGTGTTTGATGGGAACAGTGTACCGGGGGCTTTACTGTGTATCTAACCCCGTGCTGTATCTGTCCAGGGAGTGTTTGATGTGGACAGTGTAGAAATAGCTTTACTTTGTATCTCACCCCGTGCTGTACCTGTCCTGGGAGTGTTTCATTGTGACAGTGTAGAGGGAGTTTTACTCTATTTCTATCCCCGTGCTGTACCTGTCCTGGGAGTGTTTGATGAGGACAGTGTAGAGGGAGATTTACTCTGTATCTAACCCCGTGCTGTACCTGTCCTGGGAGTGTTTGATGGGGACATTGTAGAGGGAGCTTTACTCTGTATCTAACCCCGTGCTGTACCTGTCCTGGGAGAGTTTGATGGGGATGGAGGAGAGGGAGATTAACTGTGTATCAAACACCATGCTGTAACTGTCCTGGGAGTGTTTGATGTAGACTGCCTAGAGGGATCTTTACTCTGTAACTAGCCCCTTGCTGTACATGTCCTGGGATAGTTTGATGGGAAAAATGTAGAGTGAGCTTTACTTTGCATCTAACCCCATGCTGTACCTGTCCTGGGAGTGTTTGATGGGGACAGTGTAGAAGGAGCTTTACTCTGTATCTAACCCCGTGCTGTACCTGTCCTGGGAGTGTTTGATGGGGAGAGTGTAGAGGGAGCTTTACTCTGTACCTAACCCCGTGCTGTACCTGTCCTGGGAGTGTTTGATGGGGACAGTGTAGAGGGAGATTTACTCTGTATCTAATCCCGTGCTGTGCCTGTCCTGGGAGTGTTTGATGGGGACAGTGTAGAGGAAGCTTTACTCTCTATCTAACCCCGTGCTGTCCCTGTCCTGGGAGTGTTTGATGGGGACGGTGTAGAGGGAGCTTTAGTCTGTATCTAACACCGTGCTGTACCTGTCCTGGGAGTGTTTGATGGGGACAGTGTAGAGGGAGATTTACTCTGTATCTAACCTCGTGCTGTACCTGTCCTGGGAGTGTTTGATGGCGACAGTGTAGAGGGAGATTTACTCTCTATGTAACCTCGTGCTGTACCTGTCCTGACAGTGTGTGTTGAGAGTAGTGTAGGGGGAGCATTTCATTATATCTAACCATGTGCTGTTCCTGCACTGTGAGTTTTAAATTTGGAATGTGTCGAGGGTCTTTACTCTGTATATAACCCAGCGCTGTACCTGCCTGGGATTTGTTGATGGGGACAGTTTAGAGGGAGATTTACTCTGTATCAAACACCATGCTGTACCTGTCCTGGGAGTGTTTGATGGGGACAGTGTAGAGCGAGCTTTACTCTGTATCTAACCCCGTGCTGTACCTGTCCTGGGAGTGTCTGATGGGGACAGTGTAGAGTGAGATTTACTCTGTATCTAACCCCGTGCTGTAACTATCCTGGGAGTGTTTGATGGGGAATGCCTAGAGGGTGCTTTACTCTGTTTCTGACCACGTTGCTTAGCTGTCGTGGGGTGTTTGACGGGGACAATGTAGAGGTGGTTTACTCTATATCTAACCCCGTGCTGTACCTGTCCTGGGAGTGTTTGATGGGGACAGTGTAGAGGGAGATTTACTCTGTATCTAACCCCGTGCTGTACCTGTCCTGGGAGTGTTTGATGGGGACAGTGTAGAGGGAGATTTACTCTGTATCTAACCCCGTGCAGTACCTGTCCTGGGAGTGTTTGATGGGGATGGTGTAGAGGGAGCTTTACTCTGTATCTAACCCCGTGCTGTACCTGTCTTGGGAGTGTTTGAAGGGTACAGTGTAGAGAGAGCTTTACTCTGTATCTAAACCCGTGCGGTACCTGTCCTGGGAGTGTTTGATGGGGACTGTGTAGAGGGAGCTTTACTCTGTATCTAAACCTGTGCTGTACCTGTCCAGGGAGTGTTTGATGGGGAGAGTGTA
The DNA here is from genome assembly GCA_026770705.1 of Isurus oxyrinchus. Classification (NCBI taxonomy): domain Eukaryota; kingdom Metazoa; phylum Chordata; class Chondrichthyes; order Lamniformes; family Lamnidae; genus Isurus; species Isurus oxyrinchus. The sequence continues at coordinate 49,154 of JANJGN010001329.1, forward strand.
GAGGGAGCTTTACTCTGTATCTAACCCCATGCTGTACCTGTCCTGGGAGTATTTGATGGGGAAAGTGTAGACGGAGATTTCTCTATATATAACACCGTGCTGTACTTGTCCTGGGAGTGTTTGATGGGGACAGTGTACAGGGAGCTTTACTCAATATCTAAACCCGTGCTGTACCTGTCCTGGGAGTGTTTGATGGGGACAGTGTAGAGGGAGCTTTATTCTGTATCTAACCCCGTGCTGTACCTGTCCTGGGAGTGTTTGATGGGGACAGTGTAGATGGAGTTTTACTCTGTATCTAACCCCGTGCGGTATCTGTCCAGGGAGTGTTTGATGTGGACAGTGTAGAAATAGCTTTACTTTGTATCTAACCCCGTGCTTTATCTGTACAGGGAGTGTTTGATGGGGACAGTGTAGAGAGAGATTTACTGTGTACCTAATCCCGTGCTGTGCCTGTCCTGGGAGTGTTTGATGGGGACAGTGTAGAGGGAGATTTACTCTGTATCTAACCCCGTGCTGTCCCTGTCCTGGGAGTGTTTGATGGGGACGGGGTAGAGGGAGCTTTAGTCTGTATCTAACACCGTGCTGTACCTGTCCTGGGAGTGTTTGATGGGGACAGTGTAGAGGGAGATTTACTCTGTATCTAACCTCGTGCTGTACCTGTCATGGGAGTGTTTGATGGGGACAGTGTAGAGGGAGATTTACTCTGTATCTAACCCGGTGCTGTACCTGTCCTGAGAGTGTTTGATGCGGACGGTTTACAGGGAGATTTAGTCTGTATCTAAAGCCGTGCTGTAGCTGTCCTGGGAGAGTTTGTTGGGGACAGTGCAGAGGGAGATTTACTCTGTATCTAACCCCGTGCTGTACCTGTCCTGGGAGTGTTTGTTGTGGACTGTGCAGAGGGAGATTTACTCTGTATCTCACCCCGTGCTGTACCTGTCCTGGGAGTGTTTGATAGGGTCAGTGCAGAGGGAGATTTACTTTTATCTAACTCCATGCTGTAACTGATCTGGGAGAGTTTGATGGGTCAGTGTAGAAGGAGCTTACATCTGTATCTAACACGGTATTGTAAGTGTCCTGGTAGTGATTGATGGGGACGTTGTAGAGGGAGCTTTATTCTTTATCTAACCCATTGCTATACCATTCCTGGGAGTGTTTGATGGGGACTGCGTAGAGGGAGCTTTACTCTGTATCTAAACCCGTGCTGTACCTCTCCTGGGAGTGTTTGATGGGAACAGTGTACCGGGGGCTTTACTGTGTATCTAACCCCGTGCTGTATCTGTCCAGGGAGTGTTTGATGTGGACAGTGTAGAAATAGCTTTACTTTGTATCTCACCCCGTGCTGTACCTGTCCTGGGAGTGTTTCATTGTGACAGTGTAGAGGGAGTTTTACTCTATTTCTAACCCCGTGCTGTACCTGTCCTGGGAGTGTTTGATGAGGACAGTGTAGAGGGAGATTTACTCTGTATCTAACCCCGTGCTGTACCTGTCCTGGGAGTGTTTGATGGGGACATTGTAGAGGGAGCTTTACTCTGTATCTAACCCCGTGCTGTACCTGTCCTGGGAGAGTTTGATGGGGATGGAGGAGAGGGAGATTAACTGTGTATCAAACACCATGCTGTAACTGTCCTGGGAGTGTTTGATGTAGACTGCCTAGAGGGATCTTTACTCTGTAACTAGCCCCTTGCTGTACATGTCCTGGGATAGTTTGATGGGAAAAATGTAGAGTGAGCTTTACTTTGCATCTAACCCCATGCTGTACCTGTCCTGGGAGTGTTTGATGGGGACAGTGTAGAAGGAGCTTTACTCTGTATCTAACCCCGTGCTGTACCTGTCCTGGGAGTGTTTGATGGGGACAGTGTAGAGGGAGCTTTACTCTGTACCTAACCCCGTGCTGTACCTGTCCTGGGAGTGTTTGATGGGGACAGTGTAGAGGGAGATTTACTCTGTATCTAATCCCGTGCTGTGCCTGTCCTGGGAGTGTTTGATGGGGACAGTGTAGAGGAAGCTTTACTCTCTATCTAACCCCGTGCTGTCCCTGTCCTGGGAGTGTTTGATGGGGACGGTGTAGAGGGAGCTTTAGTCTGTATCTAACACCGTGCTGTACCTGTCCTGGGAGTGTTTGATGGGGACAGTGTAGAGGGAGATTTACTCTGTATCTAACCTCGTGCTGTACCTGTCCTGGGAGTGTTTGATGGCGACAGTGTAGAGGGAGATTTACTCTCTATGTAACCTCGTGCTGTACCTGTCCTGGGAGTGTTTGATGGCGACAGTGTAGAGGGAGATTTACTCTCTATGTAACCTCGTGCTGTACCTGTCCTGACAGTGTGTGTTGAGAGTAGTGTAGGGGGAGCATTTCATTATATCTAACCATGTGCTGTTCCTGCACTGTGAGTTTTAAATTTGGAATGTGTCGAGGGTCTTTACTCTGTATATAACCCAGCGCTGTACCTGCCTGGGATTTGTTGATGGGGACAGTTTAGAGCGAGATTTACTCTGTATCAAACACCATGCTGTACCTGTCCTGGGAGTGTTTGATGGGGACAGTGTAGAGCGAGCTTTACTCTGTATCTAACCCCGTGCTGTACCTGTCCTGGGAGTGTCTGATGGGGACAGTGTAGAGTGAGATTTACTCTGTATCTAACCCCGTGCTGTAACTATCCTGGGAGTGTTTGATGGGGAATGCCTAGAGGGTGCTTTACTCTGTTTCTGACCACGTTGCTTAGCTGTCGTGGGGTGTTTGACGGGGACAATGTAGAGGTGGTTTACTCTATATCTAACCCCGTGCTGTACCTGTCCTGGGAGTGTTTGATGGGGACAGTGTAGAGGGAGATTTACTCTGTATCTAACCCCGTGCTGTACCTGTCCTGGGAGTGTTTGATGGGGACAGTGTAGAGGGAGATTTACTCTGTATCTAACCCCGTGCAGTACCTGTCCTGGGAGTGTTTGATGGGGATGGTGTAGAGGGAGCTTTACTCTGTATCTAACCCCGTGCTGTACCTGTCTTGGGAGTGTTTGATGGGTACAGTGTAGAGAGAGCTTTACTCTGTATCTAAACCCGTGCGGTACCTGTCCTGGGAGTGTTTGATGGGGACTGTGTAGAGGGAGCTTTACTCTGTATCTAAACCTGTGCTGTACCTGTCCAGGGAGTGTTTGATGGGGAGAGTGTAGAGGGAGCTTTACTCTGTATCTAACCCCATGCTGTACCTGTCCTGGGAGTATTTGATGGGGAAAGTGTAGACGGAGATTTCTCTATATATAACACCGTGCTGTACCTGTCCTGGGAGTGTTTGATGGGGACAGTGTACAGGGAGCTTTACTCAATATCTAAACCCGTGCTGTACCTGTCCTGGGAGTGTTTGATGGGGACAGTGTAGAGGGAGCTTTATTCTGTATCTAACCCCGTGCTGTACCTGTCCTGGGAGTGTTTGATGGGGACAGTGTAGATGGAGTTTTACTCTGTATCTAACCCCGTGCGGTACCTGTCCAGGGAGTGTTTGATGTGGACAGTGTAGAAATAGCTTTACTTTGTATCTAACCCCGTGCTTTATCTGTACAGGGAGTGTTTGATGGGGACAGTGTAGAGAGAGATTTACTGTGTACCTAATCCCGTGCTGTGCCTGTCCTGGGAGTGTTTGATGGGGACAGTGTAGAGGGAGATTTACTCTGTATCTAACCCCGTGCTGTCCCTGTCCTGGGAGTGTTTGATGGGGACGGGGTAGAGGGAGCTTTAGTCTGTATCTAACACCGTGCTGTACCTGTCCTGGGAGTGTTTGATGGGGACAGTGTAGAGGGAGATTTACTCTGTATCTAACCTCGTGCTGTACCTGTCATGGGAGTGTTTGATGGGGACAGTGTAGATGGAGATTTACTCTGTATCTAACCCGGTGCTGTACCTGTCCTGAGAGTGTTTGATGCGGACGGTTTACAGGGAGATTTACTCTGTATCTAAAGCCGTGCTGTAGCTGACCTGGGAGAGTTTGTTGGGGACAGTGCAGAGGGAGATTTACTCTGTATCTAACCCCGTGCTGTACCTGTCCTGGGAGTGTTTGTTGTGGACTGTGCAGAGGGAGATTTACTCTGTATCTCACCCCGTGCTGTACCTGTCCTGGGAGTGTTTGATAGGGTCAGTGCAGAGGGAGATTTACTTTTATCTAACTCCATGCTGTAACTGATCTGGGAGAGTTTGATGGGTCAGTGTAGAAGGAGCTTACATCTGTATCTAACACGGTATTGTAAGTGTCCTGGTAGTGATTGATGGGGACGTTGTAGAGGGAGCTTTATTCTTTATCTAACCCATTGCTATACCATTCCTGGGAGTGTTTGATGGGGACTGCGTAGAGGGAGCTTTACTCTGTATCTAAACCCGTGCTGTACCTCTCCTGGGAGTGTTTGATGGGAACAGTGTACCGGGGGCTTTACTGTGTATCTAACCCCGTGCTGTATCTGTCCAGGGAGTGTTTGATGTGGACAGTGTAGAAATAGCTTTACTTTGTATCTCACCCCGTGCTGTACCTGTCCTGGGAGTGTTTCATTGTGACAGTGTAGAGGGAGTTTTACTCTATTTCTAACCCCGTGCTGTACCTGTCCTGGGAGTGTTTGATGAGGACAGTGTAGAGGGAGATTTACTCTGTATCTAACCCCGTGCTGTACCTGTCCTGGGAGTGTTTGATGGGGACATTGTAGAGGGAGCTTTACTCTGTATCTAACCCCGTGCTGTACCTGTCCTGGGAGAGTTTGATGGGGATGGAGGAGAGGGAGATTAACTGTGTATCAAACACCATGCTGTAACTGTCCTGGGAGTGTTTGATGTAGACTGCCTAGAGGGATCTTTACTCTGTAACTAGCCCCTTGCTGTACATGTCCTGGGATAGTTTGATGGGAAAAATGTAGAGTGAGCTTTACTTTGCATCTAACCCCATGCTGTACCTGTCCTGGGAGTGTTTGATGGGGACAGTGTAGAAGGAGCTTTACTCTGTATCTAACCCCGTGCTGTACCTGTCCTGGGAGTGTTTGATGGGGAGAGTGTAGAGGGAGCTTTACTCTGTACCTAACCCCGTGCTGTACCTGTCCTGGGAGTGTTTGATGGGGACAGTGTAGAGGGAGATTTACTCTGTATCTAATCCCGTGCTGTGCCTGTCCTGGGAGTGTTTGATGGGGACAGTGTAGAGGAAGCTTTACTCTCTATCTAACCCCGTGCTGTCCCTGTCCTGGGAGTGTTTGATGGGGACGGTGTAGAGGGAGCTTTAGTCTGTATCTAACACCGTGCTGTACCTGTCCTGGGAGTGTTTGATGGGGACAGTGTAGAGGGAGATTTACTCTGTATCTAACCTCGTGCTGTACCTGTCCTGGGAGTGTTTGATGGGGACAGTGTAGAGGGAGATTTACTCTGTATCTAACCCCGTGCTGTACCTGTCCTGGGAGTGTTTGATGCGGACGGTTTACAGGGAGATTTACTCTGTAACTAAAGCCGTGCTGTACCTGTCCTGGGAGAGTTTGTTGCGGACTGTGCAGAGGGAGATTTACTCTGTATCTCACCCCGTGCTGTACCTGTCCTGGGAGTGTTTGATAGGGTCAGTGCAGAGGGAGATTTACTCTTATCTAACTCCATGCTGTAACTGATCTGGGAGAGTTTGATGGGTCAGTGTAGAAGGAGCTTACATCTGTATCTAACACGGTACTGTAACTGTCCTGGTAGTGATTGATGGGGACGTTGTAGAGGGAGCTTTATTCTGTATCTAACCCTTTGCTATACCATTCCTGGGAGTGTTTGATGGGGACTGCGTAGAGGGAGCTTTACTCTGTATCTAAACCCGTGCTGTACCTCTCCTGGGAGTGTTTGATGGGAACAGTGTACCGGGGGCTTTACTGTGTATCTAACCCCGTGCTGTATCTGTCCAGGGAGTGTTTGATGTGGACAGTGTAGAAATAGCTTTACTTTGTATCTCACCCCGTGCTGTACCTGTCCTGGGAGTGTTTCATTGTGACAGTGTAGAGGGAGTTTTACTCTATTTCTAACCCCGTGCTGTACCTGTCCAGGGAGTGTTTGATGAGGACAGTGTAGAGGGAGATTTACTCTGTATCTAACCCCGTGCTGTACCTGTCCAAGGAGTGATTGATGGGGACAGTGCAGAGGGAGATTTATTATATATCTAAACATGTGCCATACCGGTCTTGGGAGTGTTTGATGGGGACAGTGTAGGGGGAGCGTTACTCTGTATCTAACCCCGTGTTGTACCTGTCCTGGGAGTGTTTGATGGGGACGGTGTAGAGGGAGATTTACTCTGTATCTAACCCCGTGCTGTACCTGTCCTGGGAGTGTTTGATGGGGACAGTGTAGAGGGAGATTTACTCTGTATCTAACCCCGTGCTGTACCTTTACTGGGAGTATTTGTTGTGGACAGTGTAGAGGGAGATTTACTCTGTATCTAACCCCGTGCTGTACCTGTCATGGGAGTGTTTGATGGGGACAGTGTAGAGGGAGCTTTACTCTGTATCTAACCTCGTGCTGTACCTGTCCTGGAAGTGTTTGATGGGGACAATGTAAGGGAGCTTTACTCTGTCTCTAACCCCGTGCTGTACCTGTCCTGGGAATGTTTGATGGGGACAATGTAGAGGGAGCTTTACTCTGTATCTAACCCCGTGATGTACCTGTCCTGGGAGTGTTTGATGGGGACAGTGTAGAAGGAGCTTTGCTCTGTATCTAACCCCGTGCTGTACCTGTCCTGGGAGTGTTTGATGGGGACAGTGTAGAGGGAGCTTTACTCTGTATCTAACCCCGTGCTGTACCTGTCCTGGGAGTGTTTGATGGGGACGGTGTAGAGCGCGCTTTACTCAGTATCTAACCCCGTGCAGTACCTCTCCTGGGAGCGTTTGATGGGGACAGTGTAGTGGGAACTTTACTCTGTATCTAACCCCGTGCTGTACCTGTCCTGGGAGTGTTTGATGGGGACGGTGTAGAGGGAGATTTACTGTGTGTCTAACCCCGTGCTGTACCTGTCCTGGGAGTGTTTGATTGGGACAGTGTAGAGGTAGCTTTACTCTGTATCTAAACCCGTGCTGTACTTGTCCTGGGAGTGTTTGATGGGGACAGTGTAGAGGGAGATTTACTCTGTATCTAACCCCGTGCTGTACCTGTCCTGGGAGTGTTTGATGGGGACAGTGTAGAGGGAGATTTACTCTGTATCTAACCCCGTGCTGTACCTGTCCTGGGAGTGTTTGATGGGGACAGTGTAGAGGGAGATTTACTCTGTATCTAACCCCGTGCTGTACCTGTCCTGGGAGTGTTTGATGGGGACAGTGTTGAGGGAGATTTACTCTGTATCTAACCCCGTGCTGTACCTGTCCTGGGAGTGTTTGATGGGTACAGTGTAGAGGGAGATTTACTCTGTATGTAACCCCATGTTGTACCTGTCCTGACTGTGTGTGTTGAGAGTAGTGTCGGGGGAGCTTTAGACTATATCTAACCCCGTGCTGTACCTGCACTGTGAGTTTTAAATTTGGAAGGTGTCGAGGGTCTTTACTCTCTATATAACCCAGCGCTGCACCTGCCTGGGATTGTTTGATGGGGACTGTTTAGAGGGAGATTTACTCTGTATCAAACACCATGCTGTAAGAATCCTAGGAGTGTTTGATGGGGACAGTGTAGAGGGAGCTTTACTCCGTATCTAACCCTGTGCTGTACATGTCCTGGGAGTTTTTGATGGGGACAGTGTAGAGGGAGATTTGCCCTGTATCTAACCCCGTGCTGTACCTGTCCTGGGAGTGTTTGATGGGGACAGTGTAATGGGAGTTTTAATCTTTTTCTAAGCCCGTGCTACACCAGTCCTGGGAATGTTTGATGGGGACGGTGTAGAGGGAGCTTTAGTCAGTATCTAAAGCCGTGCTGTACATATCCTGGGAGTGTTTGATGGGGACAGTGTAGAGGGAGCTTTACTGTGTATCTAACCACGTGTTGTACCTGTCCTGGGAGTGTTTGATGGGGACAGTGTAGAGGGAGCTTTACTCTGTATCTAAACCCGTGCTGTACCTGTCCTGGGAGTGTTTGATGGGGAGAGTGTAGAGGGAGCTTTACTTTGTATCTAACCCCATGCTGTACCTGTCCTGGGAGCGTTTGATGGGGACGGTGTAGAGGGAGCTTTACTCTGTATCTAACCCCGTGCTGTACCTGTCCTGGGAGTGTTTGATGGGGACAGTGTAGAGGGAGCTTTACTCTGTATCTAACCCCTTGCTGTACCTGTCCTGGGAGTGTTTCATTGTGACAGTATAGATGGAGTTTTACTCTATTTCAAACCCCGTGCTGTACCTGTCCAGGGAGTGTTTGATGGGGACGGTGTAGAGGAAGATTTACTCTGTATCTAACCCCGTGCTGTACCTGTCCTGGGAGTGTTTGTTGGGGACAGTGTAGAGGGAGCTTTACTCTTTATCTAACCCCGTGCTGTACCTGTCCTGGGAGTGTTTGTTGGGGACAGTGTAGAGGGAGCTTTACTCAATATCTAAACCCGTGCGTACCTGTCCTGGGAGTGTTTGATGGGGACGGTGTAGAGGTGGTTTACTCTGTACCTAACCCCGTGCTGTACTTGTGCTGGGAGTGTGTGACATGGAGAGTTTAGAGAGAGTTTTAATCTGTATCTAACCCTATGCTGTACCTGTCCTGGGAGTGTTTGATGGGGACAGTGTACAGGGAGCTTTACTCTGTATCTAACCATGTGCTGTACCTGTCCTGGGAGTGTTTGTTGGGGTCAGTGCAGAGGGAGATTTACTCTGTATCTAACTCCATGCTGTAATTGATCTGGGAGAGTTTGATGGGTCAGTGTAGAGGGAGCTTTACTCTGTATCTAACACGGTACAGTAACTGTCCTGGGTTTGATTGATGGGGACGGTGTAGAGGGAGCTTTATTCTGTATCTAACCCAGTGCTGTACCTTTCCTGGGTGTGTTTGATGGGGACAGTGTAGAGGGAGCTTTACTCTGTATCTAACCAGGTCCTGTACCTGTCCTGGGAGAATTTGATGGGGCCAGTGTAGAGGGAGATTTCCTCTATATGTAACCCTGTGATGTACCGTTCCTGAGAGTGTGTGTTGAGAGGAGTGTAGAGGGAACTATACACTATATCTAACCGCGTGCTTTACCTGCGCTGGGAGTTTTGAATTTGGAAGGTGTAGAGCGTCTTTACTCTCTATATAACCCGGCGTTGTACCGGTCCTGGAATTTTTGATGGGGACAGTGTAGAGGGAGCTTTACTCTGTATCTAACCCTGTGCTCTACCTGTCCTGGGAGTGTTTGATGGGGACAGTGTAGAGGGAGCTTTACACTGTATCTAACCACGTGCTGTACCTGTCCTGGGAGTGTTTGATGGCGACAGGGTAGAGGGAGCTTTACTCTGTATCTAACCCCGTGCTGTACCTGTCCTGGGAGTGTTTGATGGGGATGGAGTAGAGGGAGATTAACTGTGTATCAAACACCATGCTGTAACTGTCCTGGGAGTGTTTGATGTGGACTGCGTAGAGGGATCTTTACTCTGTAACTAGCCCCTTGCTGTACATGTCCTGGGATTGTTTGATGGGAAAAATGTAGAGTGAGCTTTACTTTGCATCTAACACCGTGCTGTACCTTTCCTGGGAGTGTTTGATGGGGACAGTGTAGAGGGAGATTTACTCTGTATCTAATCCCGTGCTGTACCTGTCCTGGGAGTGTTTTATGGGGACAGTGTAGAATGAGCTTTACTCTGTATCTAACCCCGTGCTGTACCTGTCCTGGGAGTGTTTGATGGGGACAGTGTAGAGGGAGCTTTACTCTGTATCTAACCCTGCGCTGTACCTGTCCTGGGAGTGTTTGATGGGGACAGTGTAGAGGGAGATTTACTCTGTATCTAACCCGGTGCTGTACCTGTCCTGAGAGTGTTTGATGCGGACGGTTTACAGGGAGATTTACTCTGTATCTAAAGCCGTGCTGTAGCTGTCCTGGGAGAGTTTGTTGGGGACAGTGCAGAGGGAGATTTACTCTGTATCTAACCCCGTGCTGTACCTGTCCTGGGAGTGTTTGTTGCGGACTGTGCAGAGGGAGATTTACTCTGTATCTCACCCCGTGCTGTACCTGTCCTGGGAGTGTTTGATAGGGTCAGTGCAGAGGGAGATTTACTCTTATCTAACTCCATGCTGTAACTGATCTGGGAGAGTTTGATGGGTCAGTGTAGAAGGAGCTTACATCTGTATCTAACACGGTACTGTAACTGTCCTGGTAGTGATTGATGGGGACGTTGTAGAGGGAGCTTTATTCTGTATCTAACCCTTTGCTATACCATTCCTGGGAGTGTTTGATGGGGACTGCGTAGAGGGAGCTTTACTCTGTATCTAAACCCGTGCTGTACCTCTCCTGGGAGTGTTTGATGGGAACAGTGTACCGGGAGCTTTACTGTGTATCTAACCCCGTGCTGTACCTGTCCAGGGAGTGTTTGATGGGGACAGTGTAGAGGGAGATTTACTCTGTATCTAACCCCATGCTGTACCTGTCCTGGGAGTGTTTGATAGGGACATTGTAGAGGGAGCTTTACTCTGTATCTAACCCCGTGCTGTACCTGTCCTGGGAGAGTTTGATGGGGATGGAGTAGAGGGAGATTAACTGTGTATCAAACACCATGCTGTAACTGTCCTGGGAGTGTTTGATGTGGACTGCGTAGAGGGATCTTTACTCTGTAACTAGCCCCTTGCTGTACATGTCCTGGGATTGTTTGATGGGAAAAATGTAGAGTGAGCTTTACTTTGCATCTAACAACATGCTGTACCTTTCCTGGGAGTATTTGATGGGGACAGTGTAGAGGGAGATTTACTCTGTATCTAATCCCGTGCTGTACCTGTCCTGGGAGTGTTTTATGGGGCAGTGTAGAATGAGCTTTACTCTGTATCTAACCCCGTGCTGTACCTGTCCTGGGAGTGTTTGATGGGGACAGTGTAGAGGGAGCTTTATTCTGTATCTAACCCTGCGCTGTACCTGTCCTGGGAGTGTTTGATGGGGACAGTGTAGAGGGAAATTTACTCTGTATCTAACCCCGTGCTGTACCTGTCCTGGGAGTGTTTGATGGGGACAGTGTAGAGGGAGATTTACTCTGTATCTAACCCCGTGCTGTACCTGTCCTGAGAGTGTTTGATGCGGACGGTTTACAGGGAGATTTACTCTGTATCTAACCCCGTGCTGTAGCTGTCCTGGGAGAGTTTGTTGGGGACAGTGCAGAGGGAGATTTACTCTGTATCTAACCCCGTGCTGTACCTGTCCTGGGAGTGTTTGTTGCGGACTGTGCAGAGGGAGATTTACTCTGTATCTCACCCCGTGCTGTACCTGTCCTGGGAGTGTTTGATAGGGTCAGTGCAGAGGGAGATTTACTCTTATCTAACTCCATGCTGTAACTGATCTGGGAGAGTTTGATGGGTCAGTGTAGAAGGAGCTTACATCTGTATCTAACACGGTACTGTAACTGTCCTGGTAGTGATTGATGGGGACGTTGTAGAGGGAGCTTTATTCTGTATCTAACCCTTTGCTATACCATTCCTGGGAGTGTTTGATGGGGACTGCGTAGTGGGAGCTTTACTCTGTATCTAAACCCGTGCTGTACCTCTCCTGGGAGTGTTTGATGGGAACAGTGTAGAGGGAGATTTACTCTGTATCTAACCCCATGCTGTACCTGTCCTGGGAGTGTTTGATGGGGACAGTGTAGAGGGAGCTTTACTCTGTATCTAACCCCGTGCTGTACCTGTCCAAGGAGTGATTGATGGGGACAGTGCAGAGGGAGATTTATTATATATCTAAACATATGCCATACCGGTCTTGGGAGTGTTTGATGGGGACAGTGTAGAGGGAGCGTTACTCTGTATCTAACCCCGTGTTGTACCTGTCCTGGGAGTGTTTGATGGGTACGGTGTAGAGGGAGCGTTACTCTGTATCTAACCCCGTGCTGTACCTGTCCTGGGAGTGTTTCATGGGGACAGTGTAGAGGGAGATTTACTCTCTATGTAACCCCGTGCTGTACCTGTCCTGACAGTGTGTGTTGAGAGCAGTGTAGGGGGAGCTTTTCATTATATCTAACCATGTGCTGTTCCTGCACTGTGTGTTTTAAATTTGGAATGTGTCGAGGGTCTTTACTCTGTATATAACCCAGCGCTGTACCTGCCTGGGATTTGTTGATGGGGACAGTTTAGAGGGAGATTTACTCTGTATCAAACACCATGCTGTACCTGTCCTGGGAATGTTTGATGGGGACAATGTAGAGGGAGCTTTACTCTGTATCTAACCCCGTGCTGTACCTGTCCTGGGAGTGTTTGATGGGGACAGTGTAGATGGAGCTTTGCTCTGTATCTAACCCCGTGCTGTACCTGTCCTGGGAGTGTTTGATGGGGACGGTGAAGAGCGTGCTTTACTCAGTATCTAACCCCGTGCAGTACCTCTCCTGGGAGTGTTTGATGGGGACAGTGTAGTGGGAACTTTACTCTGTATCTAACCCCGTGCTGTACCTGTCCTGGGAGTGTTTGATGGGGACGGTGTAGAGGGAGATTTACTGTGTGTCTAACCCCATGCTGTACCTGTCCTGGGAGTGTTTGATGGGGAAAGTGAAGAGGGAGCTTTACTCTGTATCTAAACCCATGCTGTACATGCCCTGGGAGTGTTTGATTGGGACAGTGTAGAGGTAGCTTTACTCTGTATCTAAACCCGTGCTGTACTTGTCCTGGGAGTGTTTGATTGGGACAGTGTAGAGGGAGATTTACTCTGTATCTAACCCCGTGCTGTACCTGTCCTGGGAGTGTTTGATGGGGACAGTGTAGAGGGAGATTTACTCTGTATCTAACCCCGTGCTGTACCTGTCCTGGGAGTGTTTGATGGGGACAGTGTAGAGTGAGCTTACCTCTGTATCTAACACGGTACTGTACCTGTCCTGGGAGTGTTTGATGGGGACAGTGTAGAGGGAGATTTACTCTGTATGTAACCCCATGTTGTACCTGTCCTGACTGTGTGTGTTGAGAGTAGTGTCGGGGGAGCTTTACACTATATCTAACCCCGTGCTGTACCTGCACTGTGAGTTTTAAATTTGGAAGGTGTCGAGGGTCTTTACTCTCTATATAACCCAGCGCTGCACCTGCCTGGGATTGTTTGATGGGGACTGTTTAGAGGGAGATTTACTCTGTATCAAACACCATGCTGTAAGAATCCTAGGAGTGTTTGATGGGGACAGTGTAGAGGGAGCTTTACTCCGTATCTAACCCCGTGCTGTACATGTCCTGGGAGTGTTTGATGGGGACAGTGTAATGGGAGTTTTACTCTGTATCTAACCCCGTGCTGTACATGTCCTGGGAGTGTTTGATGGGGACAGTGTAGAGGGAGATTTGCCCTGTATCTAACCCCGTGCTGTACCTGTCCTGGGAGTGTTTGTTGGGGACAGTGTAGAGGGAGCTTTACTCTGTATCTAACCCCTTGCTGTACCTGTCCTGGGAGTGTTTGTTGGGGACAGTGTAGAGGGAGCTTTACTCTTTATCTAACCCCGTGCTGTACATGTCCTGGGAGTGTTTGATGGGGACAGTGTAGAGGGAGCTTTACTCAATATCTAAACCCGTGCGTACCTGTCCTGGGAGTGTTTGATGGGGACAGTGAAGATGGAGTTTTACTCTGTATCTAACCCCGTGCAGTACCTGTCCTGGGAGTGTTTGATGGGGACGGTGTAGAGGGTGCTTTACTCTGTATCTAACCCCGTGCTGTACCTGTCCTGGGAGTGTTTGATGGGTACAGTGTAGAGAGAGCTTTACTCTGTATCTAACCCCGTGCGGTACCTGTCCTGGGAGTGTTTCATGGGGACAGTGTAGAGGGAGATTTACTCTCTATGTAACCCCGTGCTGTACCTGTCCTGACAGTGTGTGTTGAGAGTAGTGTAGGGGGAGCTTTTCATTATATCTAACCATGTGCTGTTCCTGCACTGTGAGTTTTAAATTTGGAATGTGTCGAGGGTCTTTACTCTGTATATAACCCAGCGCTGTACCTGCCTGGGATTTGTTGATGGGGACAGTTTAGAGGGAGATTTACTCTGTATCAAACACCATGCTGTACCTGTCCTGGGAGTGTTTGATGGGGACAGTGTAGAGGGAGATTTACTCTGTATCTAACCCCGTGCTGTACCTGTCCTGGGAGTGTCAGATGGGGACAGTGTAGAGTGAGCTTTACTCTGTATCTAACCCCGTGCTGTAACTATCCTGGGAGTGTTTGATGGGGAATGCCTAGAGGGTGCTTTACTCTGTTTCTGACCACGTTGCTTAGCTGTCGTGGGGTGTTTGACGGGGTCAATGTAGAGGTGGTTTACTCTATATCTAACCCCGTGCTGTACTTGTGCTGGGAGTGTGTGACACGGAGAGTTTAGAGAGAGTTTTAATCTGTACCTAACCCTATGCTGTACCAATCCTGTGAGATGTTGATGGGGACAGCTTAGAGGGATCTTTACTCTGCATCTAGACATGTGCTGTACCTGTCCTGGGAGTGTTTGATGGGGACAAGGTAGAGGGAACTTTACTCTGTATCTAACCCCTTGCTGTACCGGTCCTGGGAGTGTTTGATGGGGACAGTGTAGAGGGAGCATTAATCTGTATCTAACCCCGTGCTGTACCTGTCCTGGGAGTGTTTGATGGGGACAGTGTAGAGGGAGATTTACTCTGTATGTAACCCCGTGCTGTAGCTGTCCTGGGAGTGTTTGATGGGGACGGTGTAGAGCGAGATTTACTCCCTATCAAACCCCGTGCTGTCCCTGTCCTGGGAGTGTTTGATGGGGACAGTGTAGAGGGAGATTTACTCTGTATCTAACCCTGCGCTGTACCTGTCCTGGGAATGTTTGATGGGGAAAGTGTAGAGGTAGATTTCCTCTATATATAACATAGTGCTGTACCTGTCCTGGGAGTGTTTGATGGGGACAGTGTAGAGGGAGCTTTACTGTGTATCTAACCCCATGCTGTACCTGTCCTGGGAGTGTTTGATGGGGACAGTGTAGAGGGAGATTTACTCTTTAATTACCCCATGCTGTACCTGTCCTGGGAGTGTTTGATGGGGACAGTGTACAGGGAGCTTTACTCTATATCTAACCCCGTGCTGTACCTGTCCTGGGAGTGTTTATAGTGACAGTGTAGGGGGAGCTTTACTCTGTGTCTAACCCCGTGCTGTACCTGTCCTGGGAGTGTTTGATGGGGACAGTGTAGAGGGAGCTTTACTCTGTATCTAACCCCGTGCTGTACCTGTCCTGGGAGTGTTTGATGGGGACAGTGTAGAGGGAGCTTTACTCTGTATCTAACCACGTGCTGTACCTGTCCTGGGAGTGTTTGATGGGGACAGTGTACAGGGAGTTTTACTCTATATCTAACCCCGTGCTGTACCGGTCCTGGGAGTGTTTATAGTGACAGTGTAGGGGGAGCTTTACTCTGTATCTAACCCCGTGCTGTACCTGTCCTGGGAGTGTTTGATGGGGACAGTGTAGATGGAGCTTTGCTCTGTATCTAACCCCTTGCTGTACCTGTCCTGGGAGTGTTTGATGGGGACGGTGTAGAGGGATCTTTACTCTGTATCTAAACCCGTGCTGTACCTGTCCTGGGAGTGTTTGATTGTGACAGTGTAGACGCAGTTTTACTCTGTATCTAATACCATGCTGTACCTTTCCAAGGATTTTTTGAGGGGGACGGTGTAGGGGGATATTTACTCTGTTTCTTACCACGTGCTGTAGCTGTCCTGGGAGTGTTTGATGGGGACAGTGTAGAGGTGGTTTACTCTGTACCTAACCCCGTGCTGTACCTGTCCTGGGAGTGTTTGATGGGGACAGTGTAGAGTGAGCTTTACTCTCTATCTAACCATGTGCTGTACCTGTCCTGGGAGTGTTTGTTGGGGTCACTGCAGAGGGAGATTTACTCTGTATCTAACTCCATGCTGTAATTGATCTGGGAGAGTTTGATGGGTCAGTGTAGAGGGAGCTTTACTCTGTATCTAACATGGTACAGTAACTGTCCTGGGAGTGTTTGATGGGGACAGTGTAGAGGGAGATTTACTCTGTATCTAACCCCGTGCTATACCTTTCCTGGGTGTGTTTGATGGAGACAGTGTAGAGGGAGCTTTACTCTGTATCTAACCCCGTGCTATACCTTTCCTGGGTGTGTTTGATGGAGACAGTGTAGAGGGAGATTTACTCTGTATCTAACCCCATGCTGTACCTGTCCTGGGAGAATTTGATGGGGCCAGTGTAGAGGGAGTTTTCCTCTATATGTAACCCTGTGATGTACCGTTCCTGAGAGTGTGTGTTGAGAGGAGTGTAGAGGGAACTATACACTATATCTAACCGCGTGCTTTACCTGCGCTGGGAGTTTTGAATTTGGAAGGTGTAGAGCGTCTTTACTCTCTATATAACCCGGCGTTGTACCGGTCCTGAGATTTTTGATGGGGACAGTGTAGAGTGAGATTTACTCTGTATCTAACCCTGTGCTCTACCTGTCCTGGGAGTGTTTGATGGCGACAGGGTAGAGGGAGCTTTACTCTGTATCAAACACCATGCTGTAACTATCCAGGGAATGTTTGATCTGGACTGCCTAGAGGGATCTTTACTCTGTAACTAGCCCCTTGCTGTACATGTCCTGGGATTGTTTGATGGGAAAAATGTAGAGTGAGCTTTACTCTGTATCTAACCCCGTGCTGTACCTGTCCTGGGAGTGTTTGATGGGGACAGTGTAGAGGGAGCTTTACTCTGTATCTAACCCAGTGCTGTACCTGTCCTGGGAGTGTTTGATGGGGACAGTGTACAGGGAGATTTACTTTGTATCTAACCCCGTGCTGTACCTGTCCTGGGAGTGTTTGATGCAGACGGTTTACAGGGAGATTTACTCTGTATCTAACCCCGTGCTGTACCTGTCCTGGGAGTGTTTGATGGGGACAGTGTAGAGGGAGATTTACTCTGTATCTAACCCCGTGCTGTACCTGTCCTGGGAGTGTTTGATGGGGACAGTGTAGAGGGAGCTTTACTCTGTATCTAACCCCGTGCTGTACCTGTCCTGGGAGTGTTTGATGAGGACGGTGTCGAGGGAGATTTACTCTGTATCTAACCCCGTGCTGTTGCTATCCTTGGAGTGTTTGATGGAGACTGTGGAGAGGGAGATTTACTCTGTATCTAACCCCGTGCTGTAGCTGTCCTGGGAGTGTTTGTTGGGGACAGTGCAGAGGGAGATTTACTCTGTATCTAACCCCGTGCTGTACCTGTCCTGGGAGTGTTTGATGGGGACAGTGTAGAGGGAGATTTACTCTGTATCTAACCCCGTGCTGTACCTGTCCTGGGAGTGTTTGATCTGGACAGTGTAGAGGAAGATTTACTCTGTATCTCACCCCGTGCTGTACCTGTCCTGGGAGTGTTTGATAGGGTCAGTGCAGAGGGAGATTTACTCTTATCTAACTCCATGCTGTAACTGATCTCGCAGAGTTTGATGGGTCAGTGTAGAAGGAGCTTACCTCTGTATCTAACACGGTACTGTAACTGTCCTGGTAGTGATTGATGGGGACGGTGTAGAGGGAGCTTTATTCTTTATCTAACCCTTTGCTATACCATTCCTGGGAGTGTTTGATGGGGACTGTGTAGAGGGAGCTTTACTCTGTATCTAAACCCGTGCTGTACCTCTCCTGGGAGTGTTTGATGGGGACAGTGTACCGGGAGCTTTACTGTGTATCTAACCCCGTGCTGTATCTGTCCAGGGAGTGTTTGATGTGGACAGTGTAGAAATAGCTTTACTTTGTATCTAACCCCGTGCTGTACCTGTCCTGGGAGTGTTTGATGGGGACTGTGTAGAGGGAGCTTTACTCTGTATCTAAACCCGTGCTGTACCTCTCCTGGGAGTGTTTGATGGGGACAGTGTACCGGGAGCTTTACTGTGTATCTAACCCCGTGCTGTATCTGTCCAGGGAGTGTTTGATGTGGACAGTGTAGAAATAGCTTTACTTTGTATCTAACCCCGTGCTGTACCTGTCCTGGGAGTGTTTGATTGTGACAGTGTAGAGGGAGTTTTACTCTATTTCTAACCCCGTGCTGTACCTGTCCTGGGAGTGTTTGATGGGGACAGTGTAGAGGGAGCTTTACTCTGTATCTAACCCCGTGCTGTACCTGTCCAGCGAGTGTTTGATGGGGACAGTGCAGAGGGAGCGTTACTCTGTATCTAACACCGTGCTGTACCTGTCCTGGGAGTGTTTGATGAGGACTGTGTAGAGGGAGATTTACTCTGTATCTAACCCCGTGCTGTACCTGTCCTGGGAGTGTTTGATGGGGACAGTGTAGAGGGAGCTTTACTCTGTATCTAACCCCGTGCTGTATCTGTCCTGGGAGTGTTTGATGGGTACAGTGTAGAGGGAGACTTACTCTGTATGTAACCCAATGCTGTACCTGTCCTGACAGTGTGTGTTGAGAGTATTGTAGGGGGAGCTTTACACTATATCTAACCCCGTGCTGTTCCTGCACTGTGAGTTTTAAATTTGGAAGGTGTCGAGGGTCTTTACTCTCTATATAACCCAGCGCTGCACCTGCCTGTAATTGTTTGATGGGGACTGTTTAGAGGGAGATTTACTCTGTATCAAACACCATGCTGTAAGTATCCTAGGAGTGTTTGATGGGGACATTGAGGAGGGAGATTTACTGTGTATCTAACCCCATGCTGTACCTGTCCTGTGAGTGTTTGATGCGGACGGTTTTCAGGGAGATTTACTCTGTATCTAACCCCGTGCTGTACCTGTCCTGGGAGTGTTTGATGGGGACAGTGTAGAGGGAGATTTACTCTGTATCTAACCCCGTGCTGTACCTGTCCTGGGAGTGTTTGATGGGGACAGTGTAGAGGGAGCTTTACTCTCTATCTAACCCCGTGCTGTACCTGTCCTGGGATTGTTTGATGGGGACAGTGTAGAGGGAGATTTACTCTGTATCTAACCCCTTGCTGTACCTCTCCTGGGAGTGTTTGATGGGGACAGTGTAGAGGGAGCTTTACTCTGTATCTAACCCCGTGCTGTACCTGTCCTGGGAGTGTTTGATGGGGACAGTGTAGAGGAAGCTTTACTCTGTATCTAACCCCGTGCTGTACCTGTCCTGGGAGTGTTTGATGGGGACAGTGTAGAGGGAGCTTTACTCTGTATCTAACCTCGTGCTGTACCTGTCCTGGGAGTGTTTGATGGGGACAGTGGAGAGTGAGTTTTACTCTGTATCTAACCCCGTGCTGTACCTGTCCTGGCAGAGTTTGATGGTTTCAGTGTAGAGGGAGATTTACTCTCTCTCTAACCCCCTGCTGTACCTGTCCCGAGAGTGTTTCAATGTGACAGGGTAGAGGGAGGTAAACACTTTATCAAACCCCATGCTCTCCCTGTCCTGGTAATGTTTGATGGAAACAGTGTAGAGGGATCATTACTCTGTATCTAACCCCGTGCTGTAACTTTCCTGGGAGTGTTTGAAGGGGACAGTGTAGAGGGAGCTTTACTCTGTATCTAACCCCGTGCTGTACCTGTCCTGGGAGTGTTTGATGGGGACAGTGTAGAGGGAGCTTTACTCTGTATCTAACCCCGTGCTGTACCTGTCCTGGGAGTGTTTGATGGGGACGGTGTAGAGGGAGCTTTACTCTGTATCTAACCCCGTGCTGTACCTGTCCTGGGAGTGTTTGATGGGGACGGTGTAGAGGGAGCTTTACTCTGTATCTAACCCCGTGCTGTACCTGTCCTGGGAGTGTTTGATGGGGACAGTGTAGAGGGAGCTTTACTCTGTATCTAACCCCGTGCTGTACCTGTCCTGGGAGTGTTTGATGGGGACAGTGTAGAGGGAGATTTTATCAGTATCTAACACCATGCTGTATCTGTCCTGGGAGTGTTTGATGGGGACAGTGTAGAGGGAGCTTTTATCAGTATCTTACACCATACATATAACCGAACATCGAAGTCGAGATCTTAAATGGTTGAGGACTCAAGGATTTCTCCAGACCAGAGTGGATGAAAAGTAAGGTGGTTTTACTGATTTGTAAACGGATCAGTTCGTCATCGCGTAGGTATAACGGAATGGTTGAAAGCTCGATGGTGATTGACGAGTGTCTTTGTTCACAATCTGCAAATCACAAATCTCCCTTGACCTTGCTTCAAATATCAATGTTTTGCAGCCCCTTCCAGACACACGTCAGGAACTGACATCCAAATCCTTCAATTTTCCCCAGAAATCCCTTTCTCTGTTACCCCATCCAGCACTATCCCTGAATACTCCAACAGCACCTACAACCCTCCGTATAACTCAAACCTCCTCCAGGCCCTACAATCCTACCTATCTCTGTAACCTCCTCCAGCACTTACAGCCCTCACTATCTCTGTAACCTCCTCCAGTCCCTACAACCCTCCCTATCTCTGTAACCTCCTCCAGTCCCTACAAACCTCCCTATCTCTGTAACCTCCTCCAGCCCCTACACCCCTCCCTATCTCTGTAACCTCCTCCAGCTCTTACAGCCCTCACTATCTTTGTAACCTCCTCCAGTCCCTACACCCCTCCCTATCTCTGTAACCTCCTCCAGTCCCTACACCCCTCCCTATCCCTGTAACCTCCTCCAGCCCCTACAACCCTCAGCCTGTAACCTCCTCCAGCCCCTACACCCCTCCCTATCTCTGTAAACTCCTCCAGCCCCTACACCCCTCCCGATCTCTGTACCTACCTCCAGCCTCTACACCCGTCGCTATCTCTGAAGCCTCCTCCATCCCTTACAGACCTCCCTATCTCTGTAACCCCCTCTAGCCCCTACACCCCAAACTTTCTCTGTAACCCCCTCCAGACCCTACAACCCTCCTTATCTCTATAACCTCCTCGAGCCCCTACAACACTCCCAATCTCTGTATCCTCCTCCAGCCCCTGTACCCCAACCTTTCTCTGTAAACCCCTCCAGACCCTACAACCCTCCCTATCTCGGTAACCACCTCCAGACCCTACAACACTCCCTATCCCTGAAACCTCCTCCAGCCCCAAAAATCCTCCCTATCTCTGTAAAATCCTCCAGCCCCACAACCCTCCCTATCTCTGTTACCTCCTCCAGCCCCTACAGCCCTCCCTATCCCTGAAACCTCCCACAGCCCCTAAACCCCTCCCTATCTTTGTAACCTCCTCCAGCACCTACAAGCCTCCTTATCTCTGTAATATCCTCCAGGGCCTACACACCTCCCTATCCCTGAAAACTCCTCCAGACGCTACAACTCTCCTTATCCCTGAAAACTCCTCCAGCCCCTACAACCCTCACTATCTCTGTAACCTCCTCCAGCCCCGACAAACCTCCCTATCTCTGTAACCTCCTCTAGCTCCTACAACACTCAGTATCTCTGTAACATCCTCGAGCCGCTACAACTCTCCCTATCTATGAAACTTCCTCTAGCCCCAACAACCCTCCCCATCCCTGTAAACACCTCCAGTCGCTACAACACTCCCTACCCCTGTAAACTCCTCCAGCCACTACAACTCTCCATAACCCTGAAAACTCCTCCAGTCCCAACAACCCTCACTATCCCTGAAAGTTCCTCCAGCCCCTCCACCCCTCCCTACCTCTGTAACCTCCCCCAGAACCTACACCCCACCCTATCTCTGTAACCTCCTCCAGCCCCTACGCCCCTCCCTATCTCTATAACATCCTCCAGCACCTACAACACTCCCTATCTCTGTAACCTCCTCCATCTCCTACACCCCTCCCTATCTCTGTAACCTCCTCCAGCCCCTACAACCCTCCCTATCTCTGAAACCTCCTCCAGGCTCTACACCCCTCCCTATCTCTGTAACCTCCGCCAGCCCCTACAACCCTCCCTATCTCTGTAACCTCCTCCAGCCCCTACACCCCTACCTATCTCTGTAACATCCGCCAGCCCCTACAACCCTCCCTATCTCTGTAACCTCCTCCAGCCCCTACACCCCTACCTATCTCTGTAACCTCCTCCAGCCACTACACCCCTCCCTATCTCTGTAACCTCCTCCAGCCCCTACACCCCTCCCGATCTCTGTAATCTCCTCCAGCCCCTACACAGCTCCCTATCTCTGTAACCTCCTCCAGCCTCTACACCCCTCCCTAACTCTGTAACCTCCTCCAGCCCCTACACCCCTCCCTATCTCTGTATCCTCCTCCAGCCCCTACACCCCTCCCTATCTCTGTAACCTCCTCCAGTCCCTACAACCCTCCCTATCTCTGTAACCTCCTCCAGCCCCTACACAGCTCCCTATCTCTGTAACCTCCTCCAGCCCCTACACCCCTCCCGATCTCTGTAATCTCCTCCAGCCCCTACACAGCTCCCTATCTCTGTAACCTCCTCCAGCCCCTACACCCCTCCCTATCGCTATAACTCCTCCAGTCCCTACAACAATCCCTATCTCTCTAACCTCCTCCAGACCCTACACCCTCCCTATCTCTGTAACCTCCTTCAGCCCCTACACCCCTCCCTATCTCTGTAACCTCCTCCAGCCCCTACAAACCTCCCTAACTCTGTAACCTCCTCCAGCCCCTACACCCCTCCCTATCTCTGTAACCTCCTCCAGCCGCTACAGCCCTCCCTATCTCTGTAACCTCCTCCAGCCCCTACAACCCTCCCTATCTTTGCAAGCTCCTCCAAACCCTACAAGCCTCCTTATCTCTGTAACCTCCTGCAGGGCCTAAAACCCTCCCTATCCCTGGATCCTCCCACAGCTACTACAACCCACCCTATCCATGAAACCTCCTCCAGAATCAGCAACTCTCCCTATCCCTGAAATCTCCTCCAGCCCCTACAACTCTCTCAATCCCTATAACCTCCTCCAGTCCCTACAAATCTCTCTATCTCTGTAACCTCCTCCAGCCCCTACACCCCTACCTACCCCTGAAAACTCCTCCAGCCCCTACAAGTCAAGCTATCCCTGTAAACTCCTCCAGCCCCTACAACTCTCCCTATCCCTGTAAACTCCTCCAGCCCCTACACCCCTCCCTATCTCTGTAACCTCCTCCAGCCACTACACCCCTCCCTATCTCTGTAACCTCCTCCAGCCCCTACAACAATCCCTATCTCTGTAACCTCCTCCAGCCCCTACACCCCTCCCTATCTCTGTAACCTCCTCCAGCTCCTACACCCCTCCCTATCTCTGTAACCTCCTCCAGCCCCTACAACCCTCCCTATCTCTGTAACCTCCTCCAGCCCCTACACACCTCCCTATCTCTGTAACCTCCTCCAGCCCCTACACACCTCCCTATCTCTGTAACCTCCTCCAGCCCCTACACCCCTCCCTAACTCTGTAACCTTCTCCAGCCCCTACAACCCTCCCTATCGCTGTAATCTGCGGCTGCAGCTACAACCCTCCCTATCTCTGTAACATCCTCGAGCCACTACAACCCTCTCTATCTCTGTAACCTCCTCCAGCCCACACAGCCTTCCCTATCTCGGTAATCTCCTGCGGCCCGTACACCCTCCCCATCTCTATAACCTCCTCCAGCCTCTACAAAAATCCCTTTCTCTGTAACCTCCTCCAGCCCCTACACCCCTCCCTATCTTTGTAAACTCCTGCAGCCCCTACACCCCTCCCTATCTCTGTAACCTCCTCCAGCCCCTATACCCTTCCCTATCTCTGTAAACTCCTGCAGCCCCTACACCCCTCCCTATCTCTGTAAAATCCTCCAGGAACTACACACCTCCCAATCTCTGTAACCTCCTCCAGCCCCTACAACCCTCCCTATCTCTGTAACCTCCTCCAGCCCCTACAACAATCCCTATCTCTGTAACCTTCTCCAGCCCCTACAACCCTCCCTATCTCTGCAACCTCCTAGAGCTCTAACATACCTCCCTATTTCTGTAACCTCCTCCAGCCCCTACAACAATCCCTATCTCTGTAACGTCCTCCAGCCCCTACAACCCTCCCTATCTCTGTAACCTCCTACAGCTCTTACATCCCTCCCTATCTCTGTAACCTCCTCCAGCCCCTACAACCCACCCTATCTCTGTAATCTCCTCCAGCCCTACAGCCCTCCCTATCTCTGTAACCTCCTCCAGCCCCTACACCCCACCCTATCTCTGTAACCTCATCCAGCCCCTACAACCCTCCCTATCTCTGTAAACTCCTACAGCTCTTAGATCCCTCCCTATCTCTGTAACCTCCTCCAGCCCCTAAAAACCTCCCTATCTCTGTAACCTCCTCCAGCCCCTACAACCCTCCCTATCTCTGTAACCTCCCCAAGCCACTACACCCTTCCCTATCTGTGTAACCTCCTCCAGCCCTCTACAAAACTCACTATCTCTGTAACTTCCTCCAGCCCCTACAAACCTCCCTAGCTGTGTCACCCCCTCCGGCCCTAACACCCTCCCTATCTCTGTAACCTCCTCCAGCCCCTACACCCTCCCAATCTCTGTCACCACCTCGGGCCCATACACCCTCCCTATCTCTGTAACCTCCTCCAGCCCCTACACCCCTCCCTATCTCTGTAACCTCCTCCAGCCCCTACAACCTTCCCTATCTCTGTCACCACCTCCAGCCCTTACACCCTCCCTATCTCTGTAACCTGTGGCTGCAGCTACAACCCTCCCTATCTCTGTAACATCCTCGAGCCAATACAACCCTCCCTATCTCTGTAACCTCCTCCAGCCCCTACACCCATCCCTATCTCTGTAACCTCCTCCAGCTTCTACAAAAATCCCTTTCTCTGTAACCTCCTCCAGCCCCTACACCCCTCCCTATCTCTATAACCTCCTCCAGCCTCTACAAAAATCCCTTTCTCTGTAACCTCCTCCAGCCCCTACACCCCTCCCTATCTGTGTAACCTCCTCCAGCCCCTACACCCCTCCCGATCTCTGTAACCTCCTCCAGCCACTACACACCTCCCTATCTGTGTAACCTCCTCCAGCCCCTACACCCCTCCCTATCTCTGTAAACTACTCCAGCCCCTACAACCCTCCCTATCTGTGTAACCTCCTCCAGCCCCTACACCCCTCCCTATCTCTGTAACCTCCACCAGCCACTACACACCTCCCTATCTCTGTAAACTCCTCCAGCCCCTACAACCCTCCCTATCTCTGTAACCTCCTCCAGCCCCTACACCCCTCCCTATCTCTGTAACCTCCTCCAGCCCCTACACCCCTCCCTATCTCTGTAACCTCCTCCAGCCACTACACACCTCCCTATCTCTGTAAACTCCTCCAGCACCTACAACCATCCCTATCTGTGTAACCTCCTCCAGCCCTCTAAAACCCTCCCTATCTCTGTAACCTCCTGCCCCTACACCCCTCCCTATCTGTGTAACCTGCTCCAGCCCCAAAACCCCTCCCTATAACTGTAAACCCCCTAGCCCCGACAACACTCCCGATCTCTGTAACCTCCTCTAGCCTCGACCACCCTACCTATCTCTGTAACCTCCTCCAGCCCCTAAAACCCTCCCTATCGTTGTAACCTCCTCCAGCCCCTACAACCCGCCCTATCTCTGTCACCACCTCTGGCCCTTACACCCTCCCTATCTCTGTAACCTCCTCCAAAGCCTACAACCCTCCATATCACTGTCACCTCCCCTGGCACTTATACCCTCCCTATCTCTGTAACATCCTCCAGCCCCTACACCCCTCCCTATCTCTGTATCCTCCTCCAGCCCGTACACACCTCCCAATCTCTGTAACCTCCTCCAGCCTCTACAACCCTCCCTATCTCTGTCACCACCTCCGGCCCGTACACCCTCCCTATCTCTGTATCCTCCTCCAGCCCCTACACACCTCCCAATCTCTGTAACCTCCTCCAGCCTCTACAACCCTCCCTATCTCTGTCACCACCTCCGGCCCGTACACCCTCCCTATCTCTGTAACCTCCTCCAGCCCCTACACACCTCCCAATCCCTGTAAACTCCTCCAGCCCCTACACCCCTCCCTATCTCTGTAACCTCCTCCAGTCCCTACACCCCTAACGATCTCTGTAATCTCCTCCAGCCCCTACACAGCTCCCTATCTCTGTAACCTCCTCCAGCCCCTACACCCTCCCAATCTCTGTCACCACCTCGGGCCCATACACCCTCCCTATCTCTGTAACCTCCTCCAGCCCCTACACCCCTCCCTAACTCTGTAACCTCCTCCAGCCCCTACACCCCTCCCGATCTCTGTAACCTGTGGCTGCAGCTACAACCCTCCCTATCTCTGTAACATCCTCGAGCCAATACAACCCTCTCTATTTGTGTAACCTCCTCCAGCCCACACAGCCCTCCCTATCTCGGTAACCTTCTCCGGCCCTCACACCCTCCCCATCTCTATAACCTCCTCCAGCCCCTACACCCCTCCCTATCTCTGTAACCTCCTCCAGCTTCTACAAAAATCCCTTTCTCTGTAACCTCCTCCAGCCCCTACACCCCTCCCTATCTCTATAACCTCCTCCAGCCTCTACAAAAATCCCTTTCTCTGTAACCTCCTCCAGCCCCTACACCCCTCCCTATCTGTGTAACCTCCTCCAGCCCCTACACCCCTCCCTATCTCTGTAACCTCCTCCAGCCACTACACACCTCCCTATCTGTGTAACCTCCTCCAGCCCCTACACCCCTCCCTATCTCTGTAAACTACTCCAGCCCCTACAACCCTCCCTATCTCTGGAACCTCCTCCAGCCCCGATACCCTTCCCTATCTCTGTAAACTCCTGCAGCCCCTACACCCCTCCCTATCTCTGTAAAATCCTCCAGGAACTACACACCTCCCTATCTCTGTAACCTCCTCCAGCCCCTACAACCCTCCCTATCTCTGTAACCTCCTCCAGCCCCTACAACAATCCCTATCTCTGTAACCTTCTCCAGCCCCTACAACCCTCCCTATCTCTGTAACCACCTAGAGCTCTAACATACCTCCCTATTTCTGTAACCTCCTCCAGCCCCTACAATAATCCCTATCTCTGTAACGTCCTCCAGCCCCTACAACCCTCCCTACCTCTGTAACCTCCTACAGCTCTTACATCCCTCCCTATCTCTGTAACCTCCTCCAGCCCCTACAACCCTCCCTATCTCTGTAATCTCCTCCAGCCCTACAGCCCTCCCTATCTCTGTAACCTCCTCCAGGCCCTACACCCCACCCTATCTCTGTAACCTCATCCAGCCCCTACAACCCTCCCTATCTCTGTAAACTCCTACAGCTCTTAGATCCCTCCCTATCTCTGTAACCTCCTCCAGCCACTACACACCTCCCTATCTCTGTAAACTCCTCCAGCCCCTACAACCCTCCCTATCTCTGTAACCTCCTCCAGCCCCTACACCCCTCCCTATCTCTGTAACCTCCTCCAGCCCCTACACCCCTCCCTATCTCTGTAACCTCCTCCAGCCACTACACACCTCCCTATCTCTGTAAACTCCTCCAGCACCTACAACCATCCCTATCTGTGTAACCTCCTCCAGCCCTCTAAAAGCCTCCCTATCTCTGTAACCTCCTCCAGCCCCTACACCCCTCCCTATCTGTGTAACCTGCTCCAGCCCCAAAACCCCTCCCTATAACTTTAAACCCCCTAGCCCCTACAACACTCCCGATCTCTGTAACCTCCTCTAGCCTCGACCACCCGACCTATCTCTGAAACCTCCTCCAGCCCCGACAACCCTCCCTATCGTTGTAACCTCCTCCAGCCCCTACAACCCTCCCTATCTCTGTCACCACCTCCGGCCCTTACACCCTCCCTATCTCTGTAACCTCCTCCAAAGCCTACAAACCTCCATATCACTGTCACCTCCCCTGGCACTTATACCCTCCCTATCTCTGTAACATCCTCCAGCCCCTACACCCCTCGCTATCTCTGTATCCTCCTCCAGTCCCTACACACCTCCCAATCTCTGTAACCTCCTCCAGCCTCTACAACCCTCCCTATCTCTGTCACCACCTCCGGCCCGTACACCCTCCCTATCTCTGTAACCTCCTCCAGCCCCTACAGCCCTCCCTATCTCTGTAACCTCCTCCAGTCCCTACACCCCTCCCTATCTCTGTAACCTCCTCCAGCCCCTACACAGCTCCCTATCTCTGTAACCTCCTCCAGCCCCTACACACCTCCCAATCCCTGTAAACTCCTCCAGCCCCTACATCCCTCCCTATCTCTGTAACCTCCTCCAGTCCCTACACCCCTCCCTATCTCTGTAACCTCCTCCAGCCCCTACACAGCTCCCTATCTCTGTAACCTCCTCCAGCCCCTACACCCCTCCGATCTCTGTAACCTCCTCCAGCCCCTACACCCCTCCCTATCGCTATAACTCCTCCAGTCCCTACAACAATCCCTATCTCTCTAACCTCCTCCAGACCCTACACCCTCCCTATCTCTGTAACCTGCTTCAGCCCCTACACCCCTCCCTATCTCTGTAACCTCCACCAGCCACTACACACCTCCCTATCTCTGTAAACTCCTCCAGCCCCTACACCCCTCCCTATCTGTGTAACCTGCTCCAGCCCCAAAACCACTCCCTATAACTGTAAACCCCCTAGCCCCTACAACACTCCCGATCTCTGAAACCACCTCTAGCCTCGACCACCCTACCTATCTCTGTAACCTCCTCCAGCCACTACACACCTCCCTATCTCTGTAACCTCCTACAGCCCCTACACCCCTCCCTATCTGTGTAACCTGCTCCAGCCCCAAAACCCCTCCCTATAACTGTAAACCCCCTAGCCCCTACAACACTCCCGATCTCTGTAACCTCCTCTAGCCTCGACCACCCTACCTATCTCTGTAACCTCCTCCAGCCCCTACAACCCTCCCTATCGTTGTAACCTCCTCCAGCCCCTACACCCCTCCCTATCTCTGTAAACTACTCCAGCCCCTACAACCCTCCCTATCTCTGTAACCTCCTCCAGCCTCTAAAAAACCTCCCTATC
Source organism: Isurus oxyrinchus (assembly GCA_026770705.1). Lineage (NCBI taxonomy): Eukaryota > Metazoa > Chordata > Chondrichthyes > Lamniformes > Lamnidae > Isurus > Isurus oxyrinchus. The sequence continues at coordinate 77,995 of JANJGN010001329.1, forward strand.
TCTGTCACCACCTCCGGCCCTTACACCCTCCCTAACTCTGTAACCTCCTCCAGCCCCTACACCCCTCCCTATCTCTGTAACCTCCTCCAGCTCCTAAACCCCTCCCTATCTCTGTAACCTCCTCCAGCCCCTACACCCCTCCCTATCTCTGTAATCTCGTCCAGCAGCTACACCCCTCCCTATCTCTGTAACCTTCTCCAGCCCCTACACCCCTCCCTATCTCTGTAACCTCCTCCAGCCTCTACACCCCTCCCTATCGTTGTAATCTGCGGCTGCAGCTACAACCCTCCCTATCTCTGTAACATCCTCGAGCCACTACAACCCTCTCTATCTCTGTAACCTCCTCCAGCCCACACAGCCTTCCCTATCTCGGTAACCTCCTCCGGCCCGTACACCCTCCCCATCTCTATAACCTCCTCCAGCCCCTACACCCCTCCCTATCTTTGTAAACTCCTGCAGCCCCTACACCCCTCCCTATCTCTGTAACCTCCTCCAGCCCCTACAACCCTCCCTATCTCTGTAACCTCCTAGAGCTCTAACATACCTCCCTATTTCTGTAACCTCCTCCAGCCCCTACAACAATCCCTATCTCTGTAACGTCCTCCAGCCCCTACAACCCTCCCTATCTCTGTAACCTCCTACAGCTCTTACATCCCTCGCTATCTCTGTAACCTCCTCCAGCCCCTACAACACTCCCTATCTCTGTAATCTCCTCCAGCCCTACAGCCCTCCCTATCTCTGTAACCTCCTCCAGCCCCTACACCCCACCCTATCTCTGTAACCTCATCCAGCCCCTACAACCCTCCCTATCTCTGTAAACTCCTACAGCTCTTAGATCCCTCCCTATCTCTGTAAACTCCTCCAGCCCCTAAAAACCTCCCTATCTCTGTAACCTCCTCCAGCCCCTACAACCCTCCCTATCTCTGTAACCTCCCCCAGCCACTACAACCCTCCCTATCTCAGTAACATCCTCCAGCCCCTACACCCTTCCCTATCTGTGTAACCTCCTCCAGCCCTCTACAAAACTCACTATCTCTGTAACCTCCTCCAGCCCCTACAAACCTCCCTAGCTCTGTCACCCCCTCCGGCCCTAACACCCTCCCTATCTCTGTAACCTCCTCCAGCCCCTACACCCTCCCAATCTCTGTCACCACCTCGGGCACATACACCCTCCCTATCTCTGTAACCTCCTCCAGCCCCTACACCGCTCCCTAACTCTGTAACCTCCTCCAGCCCCTACACCCCTCCCGATCTCTGTAACCTGTGGCTGCAGCTACAACCCTCCCTATCTCTGTAACATCCTCGAGCCAATACAACCCTCTCTATCTCTGTAACCTCCTCCAGCCCACACAGCCCTCCCTATCTCGGTAACCTCCTCCGGCCCTCACACCCTCCCCATCTCTATAACCTCCTCCAGCCCCTACACCCCTCCCTATCTCTGTAACCTCCTCCAGCCTCTACAAAAATCCCTTTCTCTGTAACCTCCTCCAGCCCCTACACCCCTCCCAATCTCTATAACCTCCTCCAGCCTCCACAAAAATCCCTTTCTCAGTAACCTCCTCCAGCCCCTACACCCCTCCCTATCTGTGTAACCTCCTCCAGCCCCTACACCCCTCCCTATCTCTGTAACCTCCTCCAGCCACTACACACCTCCCTATCTGTGTAACCTCCTCCAGCCCCTACACCCCTCCCTATCTCTGTAAACTACTCCAGCCCCCTACAACCCTCCCTATCTGTGTAACCTCCTCCAGCCCCTACACCCCTCCCTATCTCTGTAACCTCCACCAGCCACTACACACCTCCCTATCTCTGTAAACTCCTCCAGCCCCTACAACCCTCCCTATCTCTGTAACCTCCTCCAGCCCCTACACCCCTCCCTATCTCTGTAACCTCCTCCAGCCCCTACACCCCTCCCTACCTCTGTAACCTCCTCCAGCCACTACACACCTCCCTATCTCTGTAAACTCCTCCAGCACCTACAACCATCCCTATCTGTGTAACCTCCTCCAGCCCTCTAAAACCCTCCCTATCTCTGTAACCTCCTCCAGCCCCTACACCCCTCCCTATCTGTGTAACCTGCTCCAGCCCAAAAAACCCCTCCCTATAACTGTAAACCCCCTAGCCCCTACAACACTCCCGATCTCTGTAACCTCCTCTAGCCTCGACCACCCTACCTATCTCTGTAACCTCCTCCATCCCCTACAACCCTCCCTATCGTTGTAACCTCCTCCAGCCCTACAGCCCTCCCTATCTCTGTAACCTCCTCCAGCCCCTACACCCCACCCTATCTCTGTAACCTCATCCAGCCCCTACAGCCCTCCCTATCTCTGTAACCTCCTCCAGCCCCTACACCCCTCCCTATCTCTGTAACCTCCTCCAGCCCCTACATCCCTCCCTATCTGTGTAACCTGCTCCAGCCCCAAAACCCCTCCCTATAACTGTAAACCCCCTAGCCCCTACAACACTCCCGATCTCTGTAACCTCCTCTAGCCTCGACCACCCTACCTAGCTCTGTAACCTCCTCCAGCCCCTACAACCCTCCCTATCGTTGTAACCTCCTCCAGCCCCTACAACCCTCCCTATCTCTGTCACCACCTCCGGCACTTACACCCTCCCTATTTCTGTAACCTCCTCCAAAGCCTACAACCCTCCATATCACTGTCACCTCCCCTGGCACTTATACCCTCCCTATCTCTGTAACATCCTCCAGCCCCTACACCCCTCCCTATCTCTGTAACATCCTCCAGCCCCTACACACCTCCCTATCTCTGTAACCTCCTCCAGCCTCTAAAAAACCTCCCTATCTCTGTCACCACCTCCGGCCCTTACACCCTCCCTAACTCTGTAACCTCCTCCAGCCCCTACACCCCTCCCTATCTCTGTAACCTCCTCCAGCTCCTAAACCCCTCCCTATCTCTGTAACCTCCTCCAGCCCCTACACCCCTCCCTATCTCTGTAATCTCGTCCAGCAGCTACACCCCTCCCTATCTCTGTAACCTTCTCCAGCCCCTACACCCCTCCCTATCTCTGTAACCTCCTCCAGCCTCTACACCCCTCCCTATCGCTGTAATCTGCGGCTGCAGCTACAACCCTCCCTATCTCTGTAACATCCTCGAGCCACTACAACCCTCTCTATCTCTGTAACCTCCTCCAGCCCACACAGCCTTCCCTATCTCGGTAACCTCCTCCGGCCCGTACACCCTCCCCATCTCTATAACCTCCTCCAGCCCCTACACCCCTCCCTATCTTTGTAAACTCCTGCAGCCCCTACACCCCTCCCTATCTCTGTAACCTCCTCCAGCCCCTACAACCCTCCCTATCTCTGTAACCTCCTAGAGCTCTAACATACCTCCCTATTTCTGTAACCTCCTCCAGCCCCTACAACAATCCCTATCTCTGTAACGTCCTCCAGCCCCTACAACCCTCCCTATCTCTGTAACCTCCTACAGCTCTTACATCCCTCGCTATCTCTGTAACCTCCTCCAGCCCCTACAACACTCCCTATCTCTGTAATCTCCTCCAGCCCTACAGCCCTCCCTATCTCTGTAACCTCCTCCAGCCCCTACACCCCACCCTATCTCTGTAACCTCATCCAGCCCCTACAACCCTCCCTATCTCTGTAAACTCCTACAGCTCTTAGATCCCTCCCTATCTCTGTAAACTCCTCCAGCCCCTAAAAACCTCCCTATCTCTGTAACCTCCTCCAGCCCCTACAACCCTCCCTATCTCTGTAACCTCCCCCAGCCACTACAACCCTCCCTATCTCAGTAACATCCTCCAGCCCCTACACCCTTCCCTATCTGTGTAACCTCCTCCAGCCCTCTACAAAACTCACTATCTCTGTAACCTCCTCCAGCCCCTACAAACCTCCCTAGCTCTGTCACCCCCTCCGGCCCTAACACCCTCCCTATCTCTGTAACCTCCTCCAGCCCCTACACCCTCCCAATCTCTGTCACCACCTCGGGCACATACACCCTCCCTATCTCTGTAACCTCCTCCAGCCCCTACACCGCTCCCTAACTCTGTAACCTCCTCCAGCCCCTACACCCCTCCCGATCTCTGTAACCTGTGGCTGCAGCTACAACCCTCCCTATCTCTGTAACATCCTCGAGCCAATACAACCCTCTCTATCTCTGTAACCTCCTCCAGCCCACACAGCCCTCCCTATCTCGGTAAACTCCTCCGGCCCTCACACCCTCCCCATCTCTATAACCTCCTCCAGCCCCTACACCCCTCCCTATCTCTGTAACCTCCTCCAGCCTCTACAAAAATCCCTTTCTCTGTAACCTCCTCCAGCCCCTACACCCCTCCCAATCTCTATAACCTCCTCCAGCCTCTACAAAAATCCCTTTCTCAGTAACCTCCTCCAGCCCCTACACCCCTCCCTATCTGTGTAACCTCCTCCAGCCCCTACACCCCTCCCTATCTCTGTAACCTCCTCCAGCCACTACACACCTCCCTATCTGTGTAACCTCCTCCAGCCCCTACACCCCTCCCTATCTCTGTAAACTACTCCAGCCCCCTACAACCCTCCCTATCTGTGTAACCTCCTCCAGCCCCTACACCCCTCCCTATCTCTGTAACCTCCACCAGCCACTACACACCTCCCTATCTCTGTAAACTCCTCCAGCCCCTACAACCCTCCCTATCTCTGTAACCTCCTCCAGCCCCTACACCCCTCCCTATCTCTGTAACCTCCTCCAGCCCCTACACCCCTCCCTACCTCTGTAACCTCCTCCAGCCACTACACACCTCCCTATCTCTGTAAACTCCTCCAGCACCTACAACCATCCCTATCTGTGTAACCTCCTCCAGCCCTCTAAAACCCTCCCTATCTCTGTAACCTCCTCCAGCCCCTACACCCCTCCCTATCTGTGTAACCTGCTCCAGCCCAAAAAACCCCTCCCTATAACTGTAAACCCCCTAGCCCCTACAACACTCCCGATCTCTGTAACCTCCTCTAGCCTCGACCACCCTACCTATCTCTGTAACCTCCTCCATCCCCTACAACCCTCCCTATCGTTGTAACCTCCTCCAGCCCTACAGCCCTCCCTATCTCTGTAACCTCCTCCAGCCCCTACACCCCACCCTATCTCTGTAACCTCATCCAGCCCCTACAGCCCTCCCTATCTCTGTAACCTCCTCCAGCCCCTACACCCCTCCCTATCTCTGTAACCTCCTCCAGCCCCTACATCCCTCCCTATCTGTGTAACCTGCTCCAGCCCCAAAACCCCTCCCTATAACTGTAAACCCCCTAGCCCCTACAACACTCCCGATCTCTGTAACCTCCTCTAGCCTCGACCACCCTACCTAGCTCTGTAACCTCCTCCAGCCCCTACAACCCTCCCTATCGTTGTAACCTCCTCCAGCCCCTACAACCCTCCCTATCTCTGTCACCACCTCCGGCACTTACACCCTCCCTATTTCTGTAACCTCCTCCAAAGCCTACAACCCTCCATATCACTGTCACCTCCCCTGGCACTTATACCCTCCCTATCTCTGTAACATCCTCCAGCCCCTACACCCCTCCCTATCTCTGTAACATCCTCCAGCCCCTACACACCTCCCAATCTCTGTAACCTCCTCCAGCCTCTACAACCCTCCCTATCTCTGTCACCACCTCCGGCCCGTACACCCTCCCTAACTCTGTAACCTCCTCCAGCCCCTACACACCTCCCAATCCCTGTAAACTCCTCCAGCCCCTAAACCCCTCCCTAACTCTGTAACCTCCTCCAGCCCCTACACCCCTCCCTAACTCTGTAACCTACTCAAGCCCCTACACACCTGCCAATCCCTGTAACCTCCTCCAGCCCCTACACCCCTCTCTAACTCTGTAACCTCCTCCAGCCCACACAGCCCTCCCTATCTCTGTAACCTCCTCCAGCCCACACACCCCTCCCTATCTCTGTAACCTCCTCCAGCCCCGACAAACCTCCCTATCTCTGTAACCTCCCCCAGCCTCTACAACCCTCCCTATCTCTGTAACCTCCTCCAGCCCCGACAACCCTCCCTATCTCTGTAACCTCCTCCAGCCCCTACACCCCTCCCTATCTCTGTAACCTCCTCCAGCACCTACAACCCTCCCTATCTCTGTAACCTCCCCCAGCCTCTACAACCCTCCCTATCTCTGTAACATCCTCCAGCCCCTACACCCTTCCCTACCTGTGTAACCTCCTCCAGCCCTCTACAACTCTCCCTATCTCTGTAACCTCCTCCAGCCCCTACAACCCTCCCTATCTCTGTAACCTCCTCAAGCCCCTACACCCCTCCCTAACTCTGTAACCTCCTCTAGCCCCTACACCCCTCCCTAACTCTGTAACACCTCCAGCCACTACACCCCTCCCTATCTCTGTAACCTGTGGCTGCAGCTACAACCCTCCCTATGTCTGTAACATCCTCGAGCCCACACAGCCCTCACTATCTCGGTAAGCTCCTCCGGCCCTCACACCCTCCCCATCTCTATAACCGCCTCCAGCCTCTACAAAAATCCCTTTCTCTGTAACCTCCTCCAGCCCCTACACCCCTCCCTATCTCTGTAACCTCCTCCAGCCCCTACACCCCTCCCTATCTCTGTAACCTCCTGCAGCACCTACAACCCTCCCTATCTCTGTAACCTCCTCCAGCCCCTACACCCCTCCCTATCTCTGTAACCTCCTCCAGCCCCTACACCCCTCCCTATCTCTGTAACCTCCTCCAGCCCCTACAACCCTCCCTGTCTCTATATCCCCCTCCAGCCCCTACACCCTCCCTATCTCTGTAACCTCCTCCAGCCCCTACACCCCTCCCTATCTCTGTAACCTCCTCCAGCCACGACACACCTCCCTATCTCTGTAAACTCCTCCACCGTCTACAACCCTCCCTATCTGTGTAACCTCCTCCAGCCCCTACAACCATCCCTATCTCTGTAACCTCCTCCAGCCCCTACACCCCTCCTTATCTCTGTAACCTCCTCCAGCCCCTACACCCCTCCCTATCTGTGTAACCTGCTCCAGCCCCAACACCCCTCCCTATAACAGTAAACCCCCTAGCCCCTACAAGACTCCCGATCTCTGTAAACTCCTCCAGCCCCTACAACCCTCCCTATCGCTGTAACCTCCTCCACCCCATACAACCCTCCCTATCTCTGTCACCACCTCCGGCCCTGACACTCTCCCTATCTCTGTAACCTCCTCCAGCCCCTACAACCCTCCCTATCTCTGTCACCACCTCCGGCACTTACACCCTCCCAATCTCTGTCACCTCCCCTGGCACTTAAACCTCCCTATCTCTGTATCCACCTCCAGACCCTACACCCCTCCCAATCTCTGTAACCTCCTCCAGCCCCTACAAACCTCCCTATCTCTGTCACCACCTCCAGCCCCTACACCTCGCCCTATCTCTGTAGCCTCCTCCAGCCCCTACACCCCTCCCTATCTCTGTAACCTCCACCAGCCCCTACAACCCTCCATATCTCTGTCACCTCCCCTGGCACTTATACCCTCCCTATCTCTCTAACCTCCTCCAGCCACTACACCCCTCCCTATCTCTGTATCCTCCTCCAGCCCCTACAACCCTCCCTATCTCTGTCACCACCTCCGGCACTTACACCCTCCTTATCTCTGTAACCTCCTCCAGCCCCTACACCCCTCCCTATCTCTGTAACCTCCTCCAGCTCCTACACCCCTCCCTACCTCTGTAAACTCCTCCAGCACCTACACCCCTCCCTATCTCTGTAACCTCCTCCAGCCCCTACACCACTCCCTAACTCTGTAACCTCCTCCAGCCCCTACACACCTTCCAATCCCTGTAACCTCCTCCAGCCCCTACACCCCTCCCTATCTCTGTAACATCCTCCAGCCCCCACAGCCCTCCCTATCTCGGTAACCTCCTCCGGCACTTACACACTCCCCATCTCTATAACCTCCTCCAGCCTCTACAAAAATCCCATTCTCTGTAACCTCCTCCAGCCCCTACACCCCTCCCTATCTCTGTAACCTCCCGCAGCCCCTACACCCCTCCATATCTCTGTAACCTCTTCCGCCCCTACAACAATCCCTATCTCTGTAACCTCCTCCAGCCCCTACAACCCTCCCTATCTCTGTAACCTCCTAGAGCACTAACATCCCTCCCTATTTCTGTAACCTCCTCCAGCCCCAACAACAATCCCTATCTCTGTAACCTCCTCCAGCCCCTAAAACCCTCCCTATCTCTGTAACGTCCTCCAGCCCTTACAACCCTCCCTATGTCCATATCCCCCTCCAGCCCCTACACCCTCCCTATCTCTGTAACCTCCTCCAGCCCCTAAAAACCTCCCTATCTCTGTAACCTCCTCCAGGCTCTACAAACCTCCCTATCTCTGTAACCTCCTCCAGCCTCTACAACCCTCCCTATCTCAGTAACATCCTCCAGCCCCTACAACCTTCCCTATCTCTGTAACCTCCTCTAGCATCTACAACCCTCCCTATCTCTGTAACCTCCTCCAGCCCCTACAACCCTCCCTATCACTGTAACCTCCTCCAGCCCCCAACGACTCTCCGTATCTCTGTAACCTCCTCCAGCCCCTACACCTCTCCCTATCTCTGTAAACTCCTCCAGCACCTACACCCCTCCCTATCTCTGTAACCTCCTCCAGCCCCTACAACCTTCCCAATCTCTGTCACCACCTCCAGCCCTTACACCCTCCCTATCTCTGTAACCTCCTCCAGCCCCTACACCCCTCGCTATCTCTGTAACCTGCGGCTGCAGCTACAACCCTCCCTATCTCTGTAACATCCTCGAGCCACTACAACCCTCTCTATCTCTGTAACCTCCTCCAACCCACACAACCCTCCCTATCTCGGTAATCTCCTCCGGCCCGTACACCCTCCCCATCTCTATAACCTCCTCCAGCCTCTACAAAATCCCTTTCTCTGTAACCTCCTCCAGCCCATACACCACTCCCTATCCCTGTAACCTCCTCCAGTCCCTACACCCCTCCCTATCTCTGTAACCTCCTCCAGCCCCTACACCCCTCCCTATCTCTGTAACCTCCTCCAGCCCCTACACCACTCCCTAACTCTGTAACCTCCTCCAGCCCCTACACCCCTCCCTAATTCTGTAACCTTCTCAAGCCCCTACACACCTTCCTATCCCTGTAACCTCCTCCAGACCCTACACCCCTCCCTATCTCTGTAACATCCTCCAGCCCACACAGCCCTCCCTATCTCGGTAACCTCCTCCGGCACTTACACACTCCCCATCTCTATAACCTCCTCCAGCCTCTACAAAAATCCCTTTCTCTGTAACCTCCTCCAGCCCCTACACCCCTCCCTATCTCTGTAACCTCCTGCAGCCCCTATACCCCTCCCTATCTCTGTAACCTCCTCCAGCCCCAACAACAATCCCTATCTCTGTAACCTCCTCCAGCCTCTAAAACCCTCCCTATCTCTGTAACCTCATACAGCTCTTACATCCCTCCCTATCTCTGTAAAGTCCTCCAGCCCCTACACCCTCCCTATCTCTGTAACCTCCTCCAGGCCCTGCACCCCTCCCTATCTCTGTAACCTCCTCCAGCCCCTACACCCCTCCCTATCTCTGTAACCTCCTCCAGCCCCTACACCCCTCCCTATCTCTGTAACCTCCTCCAGCCTCTACAACACTCCCTATCTCAGTAACATCCTCCAGCCCCTACAACCTTCCCTATCTCTGTAACCTCCTCTAGCATCTACAACCCTCCCTATCTCTGTAACCTCCTCCAGCCCCTACAACCCTCCCTATCACTGTAAACTCCTCCAGCCCCCAACGACTCTCCGTATCTCTGTAACCTCCTCCAGCCCCTACACCTCTCCCTATCTCTGTAAACTCCTCCAGCACCTACACCCCTCCCTATCTCTGTAACCTCCTCCAGCCCCTACAACCTTCCCTATCTCTGTCACCACCTCCAGCCCTTACACCCTCCCTATCTCTGTAACATCCTTGAGCCACTACAACCCTCTCAATCTCTGTAACCTACTCCAGCCCACACAGCCCTCCCTATCTGGGTAATCTCCTCCGGCCCTTACACCTTCCCCATCTCTATAACCTCCTCCAGCCTCTACAAAATCCCTTTCTCTGTAACCTCCTCCAGCCCCTGCACCCCTCCCTATCTCTGTAACCTCCTCCAGCCCCTACACCCCTCCCTATCTCTGTAACCTCCTCCAGCCCCTACACCCCTCCCTATCTCTGTAACCTCCTCCAGCCCCTACACCCCTCCCTATCTCTGGAACCTCCTCCAGTCCCTACACCCCTCCCTATCTCTGTAACCTCCTGCAGCCCCGACACCCCTCCCTATCTCTGTAACCTCCTCCAGCCCCTACACCCCTCCTTATCTCTGTAACCTCCTGCAGCCCCTACACCCCTCCCTATCTCTGTAACCTCCTCCAGCCCCTACACCCCTCCCTAACTCTGTAACCTCCTCCAGCCCCTACACCCCTCCCTATCTGTGTAACCTCCTCCAGCCCCTACACCCCTCCCTAACTCTGTAACCTCCTCCAGCCCCAACACCCCTCCCTATCTCTGTAACCTCCTCCAGCCCCTACAACCCTCCCTATCTCTGTAACCTCCTCCAGCCCCTACACCCCTCTCTATCTCTGTAACCTCCTCCAGCCCCTACAACCCTCGCTATCTGTGCAACCTGCTCCAGCCTCTACACCCCTCCCTATCTCTGTAACCTCCTACAGCTCTTACATCCCTCCCTATCTCTGTAACTTCCTCCAGCCCCTACAACCCTCCCTATCTCTAAATCCCCCTCCAGCCCCTACACCCTCCCTATCTCTGTAACTTCCTCCAGCCCCTACAACCATCCCTATCTCTAAATCCCCCTCCAGCCCCAACACCCTCCCTAACTCTGTAACCTCCCCTGGCACTTATACCTCCCTTTCTCTGCAACCTCCTCCAGCACCTACAACCCTCTCTATCTCTGTAACCTCCTCCAGCCCCTACACCCCTCCCTATCTCTGTAACCTCCTCCAGCCCCTACAACCCTCCCAATCTCTGTAACCTCCTCCAGACCCTACACCCCTCCCTATCTCTGTAACCTCCTCCAGCCCCTACACCCCTCCCTAACTCTGTAACCTCCTCCAGCCCCTACACCCCTCCCTATCTCTGTAACCTCCTCCAGCCCACACAGCCCTCCCCATCTCTATAACCTCCTCTAGCCTCTACAAAAATCCCTTTCTCTGTAACCTCCTCCAGCCCCTACACCCCTCCCTATCTCTGTAACCTCCTCCAGCCCGACACCCCTCCCTATCTCTGTAACCTCCTCCAGCCCCTACAACCCTCCCTATCTCTGTAACCTCCTCCAGCCCCTACAACAATCCCTATTCTGTAACCTCCTCCTGCCCCAACAACCCTCCCTATCTCTGTAACCTCCTCCTGGCCTACACCTCTCCCTATCTCTGTAAACTCCGCCAGCCCCTACACCCCTCCCTATCTGTATAACCTCCTCCAGCCCCTACACCCCTCCATATCTCTGTCACCTCCCCTGGCACTTATACCCTCCCTATCTCTGTAACCTCCTCCAGCCCCTACACCCCTCCCTATCACTGTATCCTCCTCCAGCCCCTACACCCCTCCCAATCTCTGTAAACTCCTCCAGCCCCTACAACCCTCCCTATCTCTGTCACCACCTCCGGCCCTTACACCCTCCCTATCTCTGTAACCTCCTACAGCCCCTACACCCCTCCCTAACTCTGTAACCTCCTCCAGCCCCTACACCCCTCCCTATCTCCGTAACCTCCTCCAGCCCCTACACCCCTCCCTATCTCTGTAACCTGTGGCTGCAGCTACAACCCACCCTATCTCTGTAACATCCTCGAGCCACTACAACCCTCTCTATCTCTGTAACCTCCTCCAGCCCACACAGCCCTCCCCATCTCGGTAACCTCCTCCGGCCCTTACACCCTCCCCATCTCTATAACCTCCTCCAGCCTCTACAAAAATCCCCTTCTCTAGAACCTCCTCTAGCCTCGACCACCCTCCCTATCTCTGTAACCTCCTCCAGCCCCTACAACCCTCCCTATTGCTGTAACCTCCACCAGCCCCTACGACTCTCCCTATCTCTGTAACCTCCTCCTGCCCCTACACCCCTCCCTATCTCTGTAACCTCCTCCAGCCCCTACACCCCTCCCTATCTCTGTAACAGCTCCAGCACCTACACCCCTCCCTATCTCTGTAAACTCCTCCAGCCCCTACACCCCTCCCTATCTGTGTAACCTCCTCCAGCACTCTACAACCCTCCCTATCTCTGTCACCACCTCCGGCCCTTACACCCTCCCTATCTCTGTCACCACCTCCGGCCCTTACACCCTCCCTATCTCTGTAACCTCCTCCAGCCCCGACAACCCTCCCTATCTCTGTCACCACCTCCGGCCCTTGCACCCTCCCAATCCCTGTAACGTCTGCGAGCACATACACCCCTCCCTAACTCTGTAACCTCCTACAGCCCCTACACCCCTCCCTATCTCTGTAACCTCCTCCAGCCCCTACACCCCTCCCTATCTCTGTTACATCCTCGAGCCCACACAGCCCTCCCTATCTCGGTAACCTCCTCCGGCCCTTACACCCCTCCCTATCTCTGTAACCTCCTGCAGCCCCTACACCCCTCCCTATCTCTGTAACCTCCTCCAGCCCCTACGACTCTCCCTATCTCTGTAACCTCCTCCAGCCCCTACACCTCTCCCTATCTCTGTAAACTCCTCTAGCACCTACACCCCTCCCTATCTGTGTAACCTCCTCCAGCCCTCTACAACCCTCCCTATCTCTGCAACCTCCTCCAGCCCCTACAACCCTCCATATCTCTGTCACCTCCCCTGCCACTTATACCCTCCCGAACTCTGTAACCTCCTCCAGCCCCTACACCCCTCCCTATCTCTGTATCCTCCTCCAGCCCCTACACCCCTCCCAATCTCTGTAACCTCCTCCAGCCCCGACAACCCTCCCTATCTCTGTCACCACCTCCGGCCCTTGCACCCTCCCAATCCCTGTAACCTCCGCCAGCACATACACCCCTCCCTAACTCTGTAACCTCCTCCAGCCCCTACACCCCTCCCTATCTCTGTAACCTCCTCCAGCCCCTACACCCCTCCCTATCTCTGTTACATCCTCGAGCCACTACAACCCTCTCTATCTCTGTAACCTCCTCCAGCCCACACAGCCCTCCCTATCTCTGTAACCTCCTGCAGCCCCTACACCCCTCCCTATCTCTGTAACCTCCTCCAGCCCCTACGACTCTCCCTATCTCTGTAACCTCCTCCAGCCCCTACACCTCTCCCTATCTCTGTAAACTCCTCTAGCCCCTACACCCCTCCCTATCTGTGTAACCTCCTCCAGCCCTCTACAACCCTCCCTATCTCTGTAACCTCCTCCAGCCCCTACAACCCTCCCTATCTCTGTAAATTCCTCCAGCACCTACACACCTCCCAATCTCTGTCACCTCCCCTGGCACTTATACCTCCCTATCTCTGTATCCTCCTCCAGCCCCTGCACCCCTCCCAATATCTGTAACCTCCTCCAGCCCCTACAACCCTCCCTATCTCTGTCACCCCCTCCGGCACTTACACCCTCCTTATCTCTGTATCCTCCTCCAGCCCCTACACCCCTCCCAATCTCTGTAACCTCCTCCAGCCCCTACAACCCTCCATATCTCTGTCACCACCTCCGGCCGATATACCCTCCCTATCTCTGTAACCTCCTCCGGCCCATATACCCTCCCTATCTCTGTAACCTCCTCCAGCCCCTACACCACTCCCTATCTCTGTAACTTCCTCCAGCCCCTACACCCCTCGCTATCTCTCTATCCCCCTGCAGCCCCTACAACGCTCCCTACCTCTGTAACCTCCTCCAGCCCCTACAACCCTCCCTATCTCTGTCACCTCCTCCAGCCCCTACACCACTCCCTATCTCTGTAACCTCCTCCAGTCCCTACACCCCTCCCTATCTCTGTAACCTCCTCCAGCCACTACACTCCTCCCTATCTCTGTAACCTCCTCCAGCCCCTACATCCCTCCCTATCTGTGTAACCTCCTCCAGCCCTCTACAACCCTCCCTATCTCTGTAAATTCCTCCAGCACCTACACGCATCCCAATCTCTGTCACCTCCCCTGGCACTTATACCTCCCTATCTCTGTATCCTCCTCCAGCCCCTATACCCCTCCCAATCTCTGTAACCTCCTCCAGCCCCTACAACCCTCCCTATCTCTGTCACCACCTCCGGCCCTTACACCCGCCCTATCTCTGTAACCTGCGGCTGCAGCTAAAACCCTCCCTATCTCGGTAACATCCTCGAGCCACTAAAACCCTCTCTATCTCTGTAACCTCCTCCAGCCCCTAAAACCCTCCCTATCTCTGTAACCTCCTCCAGCACCTACACCCCTCCCTATCTCTGTAACCTCCTCCAGCCCCCTACACCCTCCCTATCTCTGTAACCTCCTCCAGCCGCTACACCCCTCCCTATCTGTGTAACCTCCTCCAGGCCTCTACAACCCTCCCTATCTCTGTAACCTCCTCCAGCCCCTACAACCCTCCCTATCTCTGTAAATTCCTCCAGCACCTACACACCTCCCAATCTCTGTAACCTCCTCCAGCCCCTACAACCCTCCCTATCTCTGTCACCACCTCCGGCCCTTACACCCTCCCTATCTCTGTAAACTCCTCCAGCCCCTAAACCCCTCCCAATCTCTGTAACCTCCTGCAGCCCCTACACCCCTCCCTAACTCTGTATCCTCCTCCAGCCCCTACACCCCTCCCAATCTCTGTAACCTCCTGCAGCCCCTACAACCCTCCCTATCTCTTTCACCCCCTCCGGCCCTTACACCCTCCCTATCTCTGTAACCTCCTCCAGCCCCTACCCCCCTCCCTATCTCTGTAACCTCCGGCTGCAGCTACAACCCTCTCTATCTCTGTAACCTCCTCCAGCCCCTACACCCCTCCCTATCTCTATAACCTCCTCCAGCCTCTACAAAAATCCCTTTCTCTGTAACCTCCTCCAGCCCCTACACACCTCCTTATCTCTGTAACCTCCTGCAGCCCCTACACCCCTCCCTATCTCTGTAACTTCCTCCAGCCCCTACACCCCTCCCTATCTCTGTAACCTCCTCCAGCCCCAACAACCCTCCCTATCTCTGTAACCTCCTCCAGCACCTACAACCCTCCCTATCTCTGTAACCTCCTCCAGCCCCTACAACCCTCCCAATCCCTGTAGCCTCCTCCAGCCCCTACACCCCTCCCTAACTCTGTAACCTCCTCCAGCCCCTACACCCCTCCCTATCTCTGTAACCTCCTCCAGCCCACACAGCCCTCCCCATCTCTATAACCTCCTCCAGCCTCTACAAAAATCCCTTTCTCTGTAACCTCCTCCAGCCCCTACACCCCTCCCTATCTCTGTAACCTCCTCCATCCCTACACCCCTCCCTATCTCTGTAACCTCCTCCAGCCCCTACAACCCTCCCTATCTCTGTAACCTCCTCCAGCCCCTACAACAATCCCTATTCTGTAACCTCCTCCTGCCCCTACAACCCTCCCTATCTCTGTAACCTCCTCCTGGCCTACAACCCTCCCTATCTCTGTAACCTCCTCCAGCCCCTACACCCCACCCTATCTCTGTAACCTCCTCCAGCCCCTAAAACCCTCCCTATCTCTGTAACCTCCTACAGCTCTTACATCCCTCCCTATCTCTGTAACGTCCTCCAGCCCCTACAACCCTCCCTATCTCTATATTCCCCTGTAGCCCCTACACCCTCCCTATCTCTGTAACCTCCTCCAGCCCCTAAAAACCTCCCTATCTCTGTAACCTCCTCCAGGCCCTACAAACCTGCCTATCTCTGTAACCTCCTCCAGCCACTACAACCCTCCCTATCTCAGTAACATCCTCCAGCCCCTACAACCTTCCCTATCTCTGTAACCTCCTCTAGCATCTACAACCCTCCCCATCTCTGTAACCTCCTTCAGCCCCTACAACCCTCCCAATCACTGTAACCTTCTCCAGCCCCTACACCTCTCCCTATCTCTGTAAACTCCGCCAGCCCCTACAACCCTCCCTATCTGTATAACCTCCTCCAGCCCCTACACCCCTCCATATCTCTGTCACCTCCCCTGGCACTTATACCCTCCCTATCTCTGTAACCTCCTCCAGCCCCTACACCCCTCCCTATCTCTGTATCCTCCTCCAGCCCCTACACCCCTCCCAATCTCTGTAAACTCCTCCAGCCCCTACAACCCTCCCTATCTCTGTCACCACCTCCGGCCCTTACACCCTCCCTATCTCTGTAACCTCCTACAGCCCCTACACCCCTCCCTAACTCTGTAACCTCCTCCAGCCCCTACACCCCTCCCTATCTCTGTAACCTCCTCCAGCCCAGACACCCCTCCCTATCTCTGTAACCTGTGGCTGCAGCTACAACCCTCCCTATCTCTGTAACATCCTCGAGCCACTACAACCCTCTCTATCTCTGTAACCTCCTCCAGCCCACACAGCCCTCCCCATCTCGGTAACCTCCTCCGGCCCTTACACCCTCCCCATCTCTATAACCTCCTCCAGCCTCTACAAAAATCCCTTTCTCTATAACCTCCTCTAGCCTCGACCACCCTCCCTATCACTGTAACCTCCTCCAGCCCCTACAACCCTCCCTATTGCTGTAACCTCCACCAGCCCCTACGACTCTCCCTATCTCTGTAACCTCCTCCTGCCCCTACACCCCTCCCTATCTCTGTAACCTCCTCCAGCCCCTACACCCTTCCCTATCTCTGTAACAGCTCCAGCACCTACACCCCTCCCTATCTCTGTAAACTCCTCCAGCCACTACACCCCTCCCTATCTGTGTAACCTCCTCCAGCACTCTACAACCCTCCCTATCTCTGTCACCACCTCCGGCCCTTACACCCTCCCTATCTCTGTCACCACCTCCGGCCCTTACACACTCCCTATCTCTGTAACCTCCTCCAGCCCCTACAACCCTCCCTATCTCTGTAACCTCCTCCAGCCCCTACAACCCTCCATATCTCTGTCACCTCCCCTGCCACTTATACCCTCCCGAACTCTGTAACCTCCTCCAGCCCCTACACCCCTCCCTATCTCTGTATCCTCCTCCAGCCCCTACACCCCTCCCAATCTCTGTAACCTCCTCCAGCCCCGACAACCCTCCCTATCTCTGTCACCACCTCCGGCCCTTGCACCCTCCCAATCCCTGTAACCTCCGCCAGCACATACACCCCTCCCTAACTCTGTAACCTCCTCCAGCCCCTACACCCCTCCCTATCTCTGTAACCTCCTCCAGCCCCTACACCCCTCCCTATCTCTGTTACATCCTCGAGCCACTACAACCCTCTCTATCTCTGTAACCTCCTCCAGCCCACACAGCCCTCCCTATCTCGGTAACCTCCTCCGGCCCTTACATCCCTCCCTATCTCTGTAACCTCCTGCAGCCCCTACACCCCTCCCTATCTCTGTAACCTCCTCCAGCCCCTACGACTCTCCCTATCTCTGTAACCTCCTCCAGCCCCTACACCTCTCCCTATCTCTGTAAACTCCTCTAGCCCCTACACCCCTCCCTATCTGTGTAACCTCCTCCAGCCCTCTACAACCCTCCCTATCTCTGTAACCTCCTCCAGCCCCTACAACCCTCCCTATCTCTGTAAATTCCTCCAGCACCTACACACCTCCCAATCTCTGTCACCTCCCCTGGCACTTATACCTCCCTATCTCTGTATCCTCCTCCAGCCCCTGCACCCCTCCCAATATCTGTAACCTCCTCCAGCCCCTACAACCCTCCCTATCTCTGTCACCCCCTCCGGCACTTACACCCTCCCTATCTCTGTATCCTCCTCTAGCCCCTACACCCCTCCCAATCTCTGTAACCTCCTCCAGCCCCTACAACCCTCCATAACTCTGTCACCACCTCCGGCCGATAGACCCTCCCTATCTCTGTAACCTCCTCCGGCCCATATACCCTCCCTATCTCTGTAACCTCCTCCAGCCCCTACACCACTCCCTATCTCTGTAACTTCCTCCAGCCCCTACACCCCTCGCTATCTCTCTATACCCCTGCAGCCCCTACAACGCTCCCTACCTCTGTAACCTCCTCCAGCCCCTACAACCCTCCCTATCTCTGTCACCTCCTCCAGCCCCTACACCACTCCCTATCTCTGTAACCTCCTCCAGTCCCTACACCCCTCCCTATCTCTGTAACCTCCTCCAGCCACTACACTCCTCCCTATCTCTGTAACCTCCTCCAGCCCCTACATCCCTCCCTATCTGTGTAACCTCCTCCAGCCCTCTACAACCCTCCCTATCTCTGTAAATTCCTCCAGCACCTACACGCATCCCAATCTCTGTCACCTCCCCTGGCACTTATACCTCCCTATCTCTGTATCCTCCTCCAGCCCCTATACCCCTCCCAATCTCTGTAACCTCCTCCAGCCCCTACAACCCTCCCTATCTCTGTCACCACCTCCGGCCCTTACACCCGCCCTATCTCTGTAACCTGCGGCTGCAGCTAAAACCCTCCCTATCTCGGTAACATCCTCGAGCCACTAAAACCCTCTCTATCTCTGTAACCTCCTCCAGCCCCTAAAACCCTCCCTATCTCTGTAACCTCCTCCAGCACCTACACCCCTCCCTATCTCTGTAACCTCCTCCAGGCCCCTACACCCTCCCTATCTCTGTAACCTCCTCCAGCCGCTACACCCCTCCCTATCTGTGTAACCTCCTCCAGGCCTCTACAACCCTCCCTATCTCTGTAACCTCCTCCAGCCCCTACAACCCTCCCTATCTCTGTAAATTCCTCCAGCACCTACACACCTCCCAATCTCTGTAACCTCCTCCAGCCCCTACAACCCTCCCTATCTCTGTCACCACCTCCGGCCCTTACACCCTCCCTATCTCTGTAAACTCCTCCAGCCCCTAAACCCCTCCCAATCTCTGTAACCTCCTGCAGCCCCTACACCCCTCCCTAACTCTGTATCCTCCTCCAGCCCCTACACCCCTCCCAATCTCTGTAACCTCCTGCAGCCCCTACAACCCTCCCTATCTCTTTCACCCCCTCCGGCCCTTACACCCTCCCTATCTCTGTAACCTCCTCCAGCCCCTACCCCCCTCCCTATCTCTGTAACCTCCGGCTGCAGCTACAACCCTCTCTATCTCTGTAACCTCCTCCAGCCCCGACACCCCTCCCTATCTCTATAACCTCCTCCAGCCTCTACAAAAATCCCTTTCTCTGTAACCTCCTCCAGCCCCTACACACCTCCTTATCTCTGTAACCTCCTGCAGCCCCTACACCCCTCCCTATCTCTGTAACTTCCTCCAGCCCCTACACCCCTCCCTATCTCTGTAACCTCCTCCAGCCCCAACAACCCTCCCTATCTCTGTAACCTCCTCCAGCACCTACAACCCTCCCTATCTCTGTAACCTCCTCCAGCCCCTACAACCCTCCCAATCCCTGTAGCCTCCTCCAGCCCCTACACCCCTCCCTAACTCTGTAACCTCCTCCAGCCCCTACACCCCTCCCTATCTCTGTAACCTCCTCCAGCCCACACAGCCCTCCCCATCTCTATAACCTCCTCCAGCCTCTACAAAAATCCCTTTCTCTGTAACCTCCTCCAGCCCCTACACCCCTCCCTATCTCTGTAACCTCCTCCATCCCTACACCCCTCCCTATCTCTGTAACCTCCTCCAGCCCCTACAACCCTCCCTATCTCTGTAACCTCCTCCAGCCCCTACAACAATCCCTATTCTGTAACCTCCTCCTGCCCCTACAACCCTCCCTATCTCTGTAACCTCCTCCTGGCCTACAACCCTCCCTATCTCTGTAACCTCCTCCAGCCCCTACACCCCACCCTATCTCTGTAACCTCCTCCAGCCCCTAAAACCCTCCCTATCTCTGTAACCTCCTACAGCTCTTACATCCCTCCCTATCTCTGTAACGTCCTCCAGCCCCTACAACCCTCCCTATCTCTATATCCCCCTGTAGCCCCTACACCCTCCCTATCTCTGTAACCTCCTCCAGCCCCTAAAAACCTCCCTATCTCTGTAACCTCCTCCAGGCCCTACAAACCTGCCTATCTCTGTAACCTCCTCCAGCCACTACAACCCTCCCTATCTCAGTAACATCCTCCAGCCCCTACAACCTTCCCTATCTCTGTAACCTCCTCTAGCATCTGCAACCCTCCCCATCTCTGTAACCTCCTTCAGCCCCTACAACCCTCCCAATCACTGTAACCTTCTCCAGCCCCTACACCTCTCCCTATCTCTGTAAACTCCGCCAGCCCCTACACCCCTCCCTATCTGTATAACCTCCTCCAGCCCCTACACCCCTCCATATCTCTGTCACCTCCCCTGGCACTTATACCCTCCCTATCTCTGTAACCTCCTCCAGCCCCTACACCCCTCCCTATCTCTGTATCCTCCTCCAGCCCCTACACCCCTCCCAATCTCTGTAAACTCCTCCAGCCCCTACAACCCTCCCTATCTCTGTCACCACCTCCGGCCCTTACACCCTCCCTATCTCTGTAACCTCCTACAGCCCCTACACCCCTCCCTAACTCTGTAACCTCCTCCAGCCCCTACACCCCTCCCTATCTCTGTAACCTCCTCCAGCCCAGACACCCCTCCCTATCTCTGTAACCTGTGGCTGCAGCTACAACCCTCCCTATCTCTGTAACATCCTCGAGCCACTACAACCCTCTCTATCTCTGTAACCTCCTCCAGCCCACACAGCCCTCCCCATCTCGGTAACCTCCTCCGGCCCTTACACCCTCCCCATCTCTATAACCTCCTCCAGCCTCTACAAAAATCCCTTTCTCTATAACCTCCTCTAGCCTCGACCACCCTCCCTATCACTGTAACCTCCTCCAGCCCCTACAACCCTCCCTATTGCTGTAACCTCCACCAGCCCCTACGACTCTCCCTATCTCTGTAACCTCCTCCTGCCCCTACACCCCTCCCTATCTCTGTAACCTCCTCCAGCCCCTACACCCCTCCCTATCTCTGTAACAGCTCCAGCACCTACACCCCTCCCTATCTCTGTAAACTCCTCCAGCCCCTACACCCCTCCCTATCTGTGTAACCTCCTCCAGCACTCTACAACCCTCCCTATCTCTGTCACCACCTCCGGCCCTTACACCCTCCCTATCTCTGTCACCACCTCCGGCCCTTACACACTCCCTATCTCTGTAACCTCCTCCAGCCCCTACAACCCTCCCTATCTCTGTAACCTCCTCCAGCCCCTACAACCCTCCATATCTCTGTCACCTCCCCTGCCACTTATACCCTCCCGAACTCTGTAACCTCCTCCAGCCCCTACACCCCTCACTATCTCTGTATCCTCCTCCAGACCCTACACCTCTCCCAATCTCTGTAACCTCCTCCAGCCCCGACAAAACTCCCTATCTCTGTCACCACCTCCGGCCCTTGCACCCTCCCAATCCCTGTAACCTCCGCCAGCACATACACCCCTCCCTAACTCTGTAACCTCCTCCAGCCCCTACACCCCTCCCTATCTCTGTAACCTCCTCCAGCCCCTACACCCCTCCCTATCTCTGTTACATCCTCGAGCCACTACAACCCTCTCTATCTCTGTAACCTCCTCCAGCCCACACAGCCCTCCCTATCTCGGTAACCTCCTCCGGCCCTTACATCCCTCCCTATCTCTGTAACCTCCTGCAGCCCCTACACCCCTCCCTATCTCTGTAACCTCCTCCAGCCCCTACGACTCTCCCTATCTCTGTAACCTCCTCCAGCCCCTACACCTCTCCCTATCTCTGTAAACTCCTCTAGCCCCTACACCCCTCCCTATCTGTGTAACCTCCTCCAGCCCTCTACAACCCTCCCTATCTCTGTAACCTCCTCCAGCCCCTACAACCCTCCCTATCTCTGTAAATTCCTCCAGCACCTACACACCTCCCAATCTCTGTCACCTCCCCTGGCACTTATACCTCCCTATCTCTGTATCCTCCTCCAGCCCCTGCACCCCTCCCAATATCTGTAACCTCCTCCAGCCCCTACAACCCTCCCTATCTCTGTCACCCCCTCCGGCACTTACACCCTCCCTATCTCTGTATCCTCCTCCAGCCCCTACACCCCTCCCAATCTCTGTAACCTCCTCCAGCCCCTACAACCCTCCATATCTCGGTCACCACCTCCGGCCGATATACCCTCCCTATCTCTGTAACCTCCTCCGGCCCATATACCCTCCCTATCTCTGTAACCTCCTCCAGCCCCTACACCACTCCCTATCTCTGTAACTTCCTCCAGCCCCTACACCCCTCGCTATCTCTCTATCCCCCTGCAGCCCCTACAACGCTCCCTACCTCTGTAACCTCCTCCAGCCCCTACAACCCTCCCTATCTCTGTCACCTCCTCCAGCCCCTACACCACTCCCTATCTCTGTAACCTCCTCCAGTCCCTACACCCCTCCCTATCTCTGTAACCTCCTCCAGCCACTACACTCCTCCCTATCTCTGTAACCTCCTCCAGCCCCTACATCCCTCCCTATCTGTGTAACCTCCTCCAGCCCTCTACAACCCTCCCTATCTCTGTAAATTCCTCCAGCACCTACACGCATCCCAATCTCTGTCACCTCCCCTGGCACTTATACCTCCCTATCTCTGTATCCTCCTCCAGCCCCTATACCCCTCCCAATCTCTGTAACCTCCTCCAGCCCCTACAACCCTCCCTATCTCTGTCACCACCTCCGGCCCTTACACCCGCCCTATCTCTGTAACCTGCGGCTGCAGCTAAAACCCTCCCTATCTCGGTAACATCCTCGAGCCACTAAAACCCTCTCTATCTCTGTAACCTCCTCCAGCACCTACACACCTCCCTATCTCTGTAACCTCCTCCTCCAGCCCCTACAAACCTATCTCTGTAACCTCCTCCAGCCACTACAACCCTCCCTATCTCTGTAACCTCCTCCAGCCTCTACACCCCTCCCTATCTCTGTAACCTCCTCCAGCCCCAAAACCCCTCCCTATCTCTGTAATCTCCTCCAGCCCCTACAACCCTCCCTATCGCTGTAACCTCCTCCAGCCCCTACGACTCTCCCTATCTCTGTCACCTCCTCCAGCCCCTACAACCCTCCCTATCTCTGTAAACTCCTCCAGCCCCTACACCCCTCCCTATCTGTGTAACCTCCTCCAGCCCTCTACAACCTTCCCTATCTCTGTAACCTCCTCCAGCCCCTACAACCCTCCCTATCTCTGTAAATTCCTCCAGCACCTACACACCTCCCAATCTCTGTCACCTCCCCTGGCACTTATACCTCCCTATCTCCGTATCCTCCTCCAGCCCCTACACCACTCCCTATCTCTGTAACCTCCTCCAGCCCCTACACCCCTCCCTATCTCCGTATCCTCCTCCAGCCCCTACACCACTCCCTATCTCTGTAACCACCTCCGGCCCTTAAACCCTCCCTATCTCTGTAACTTCCTCCAGCCCCTACACACCTCCCAATCCCTGTAACCTCCTCCAGCCCCTACACCCCTCCCTATCTCTGTAACCTCATCCAGCCCCTACACCCCTCCCTAACTCTGTAACCTCCTCCAGCCCCTACACCCCTCCCTATCTCAGTAACCTGCGGCTGCAGCTACAACCCTCCCTATCTCTGTAACCTCATCCAGCCCCTACACCCCTCCCTAACTCTGTAACCTCCTCCAGCCCCTACACCCCTCCCTATCTCAGTAACCTGCGGCTGCAGCTACAACCCTCTCTATCTCTGTAACCTCCTCCAGCCCACAAAGCCCTCCCTATCTTGGAAACCTCCTCCGGCCCTTACACCCTCCCCATCTCTATAACCTCCTCCAGCCTCTACAAAAATCCCTTTCTCTGTAACCTCCTGCA
The DNA here is from genome assembly GCA_026770705.1 of Isurus oxyrinchus. Taxonomy (NCBI): domain Eukaryota; kingdom Metazoa; phylum Chordata; class Chondrichthyes; order Lamniformes; family Lamnidae; genus Isurus; species Isurus oxyrinchus. The sequence goes on from JANJGN010001329.1 coordinate 101,819, forward strand.
GCCCCTACACCCCTCCCTATCTCTGTAACCTCCTCCAGCCCCTACACCCCTCGCAATCTCTGTAACCTCCTCCAGCCCCTACAACCCACCCTATCTCTGTAACCTCCTCCAGCCCCTACAACCCACCCTATCTCTGTAACCTCCTACAGCTCTCCCTATCTCTGTAACCTCCTCCAGCCCCTACACCCCTCCCTATCTCTGTAACCTCCTCCAGCCTTACACTCATCCCTATCTCTGTAACCTCCTCCAGCCCCTAAAAACCTCCCTATCTCTGTAACATCCTCCAGCCTCTACACCCCTCCCTATCTCTGTAACCTCCTCCAGCCCCCTACACCTCTCCCTATCTCTGTAAACTCCTCCAGCCCCTACAACCCTCCCTATCTCTGTAACCTCCTCCAGCCCCTACACCCTCCCTATCTCTGTAACCTCCTCCAGCCGCTACACCCCTCCCTATCTGTGTAACCTCCTCCAGCCCCTACAACCCTCCCTATCTCTGTAAATTCCTCCAGCACCTCCACACCTCCCAATCTCTGTAACCTCCTCCAGCCCCTACAACCCTCCCTATCTCTGTCACCAGCTCCGGCCCTTACACCCTCCCTATCTCTCTAAACTCCTCCAGCCCCTACACCCCTCCCAATCTCTGTAACCTCCTCCAGCCCCTACACCCCTCCCTAACTCTGTATCCTCCTCCAGCCCCTACACCCCTCCCAATCTCTGTAACCTCCTGCAGCCCCTACAACCCTCCCTATCTCTTTCACCCCCTCCGGCCCTTACACCCTCCCTATCTCTGTAACCTCCTCCAGCCCCTACCCCCCTCCCTATCTCTGTAACCTGCGGCTGCAGCTCCAACCCTCTCTATCTCTGTAACCTCCTCCAGCCCCTACACCCCTCCCTATCTCTATAACCTCCTCCAGCCTCTACAAAAATCCCTTTCTCTGTAACCTCCTCCAGCCCCTACACCCCTCCCTATCTCTGTAACCTCCTGCAGCCCCTACACCCCTCCCTATCTCTGTAACTTCCTCCAGCCCCTACACCCCTCCCTATCTCTGTAACCTCCTCCAGCCCCAACAACCCTCCCTATCTCTGTAACCTCCTCCAGCCCCTACACCCCTCCCTATCTCTGTAACCTCCTCCAGCCCCAACAACCCTCGCTATCTCTGTAACTTCCTCCAGCCCCAACAACCGTCCCTATCTCTGTAACCTCCTCCAGCCCCTACACACCTCCCTATCTCAGTATCCTCCTTCAGCCCCTAAACCCTCCCTATCTCTGTAACCTCCTCCAGCCCCTACACCCCTCCCTATCTCTGTAACCTCCTCCAGCCTTACACTCATCCCTATCTCTGTAACCTCCTCCAGCCCCTACAACCCACCCTATCTCTGTAACCTCCTACAACTCTCCCTATCTCTGTAACCTCCTCCAGCCCCTACACCCCTCCCTATCTCTGTAACCTCCTCCAGCCCCTAAAAACCTCCCTATCTCTGTAACATCCTCCAGCCTCTACACCCCTCCCTATCTCTGTAACCTCCTCCAGCACCCTACACCTCTCCCTATCTCTGTAAACTCCTCCAGCCCCTACACCCCTCCCTATCTCTGTAACCTCCTCCAGCCCCTACACCCTCCCTATCTCTGTAACCTCCTCCAGCCGCTACACCCCTCCCTATCTGTGTAACCTCCTCCAGCCCCTACAACCCTCCCTATCTCTTTAAATTCCTCCAGCACCTACACACCTCCCAATCTCTGTAACCTCCTCCAGCCCCTACAACCCTCCCTATCTCTGTCACCACCTCCGGCCCTTACACCCTCCCTATCTCTCTAAACTCCTCCAGCCCCTACACCCCTCCCAATCTCTGTAACCTCCTCCAGCCCCTACACCCCTCCCTATCTCTTTCACCCCCTCCGGCCCTTACACCCTCCCTAGCTCTGTAACCTCCTCCAGCCCCTACCCCCCTCCCTATCTCTGTAACCTGCGGCTGCAGCTCCAACCCTCTCTATCTCTGTAACCTCCTCCAGCCCCTACACCCCTCCCTATCTCTATAACCTCCTCCAGCCTCTACAAAAATCCCTTTCTCTGTAACCTCCTCCAGCCCCTACACCCCTCCCTATCTCTGTAACCTCCTGCAGCCCCTACACCCCTCCCTATCTCTGTAACTTCCTCCAGCCCCTACACCCCTCCCTATCTCTGTAACCTCCTCCAGCCCCAACAACACTCCCTATCTCTGTAACCTCCTCCAGCACCAACACCCCTCCCTATCTCTGTAACCTCCTCCAGCCCCTACACACACCTCCCTATCTCTGTAACCTCCTCCAGCCCCAACAACCATCGCTATCTCTGTAACTTCCACCAGCCCCAACAACCCTCCCTATCTCTGTAACCTCCTCCAGCCCCTACACACCTCCCTATCTCAGTATCCTCCGTCAGCCCCTAAACCCTCCCTATCTCTGTAACCTCCTCCAGCCCCTACACCCCTCCCTATCTCTGTAACCTCCTCCAGCCTTACACTCATCCCTATCTCTGTAACCTCCTCCAGCCCCTAAAAACCTCCCTATCTCTGTAACCTCCTCCAGCCTCTACACCCCTCCCTATCTCTGTAACCTCCTCCAGCCCCCTACACCTCTCCCTATCTCTGTAAACTCCTCCAGCCCCTACACCCCTCCCTATCTCTGTAACCTCCTCCAGCCCCTACAACCCTCCCTATCTCTGTAAATTCCTCCAGCACCTACACACCTCCCAATCTCTGTAACCTCCTCCAGCCCCTACACCCTCCCTATCTCTGTAACCTCCTCCAGCCCCTACAACCCTCCCTATCTCTGTAAATTCCTCCAGCACCTACACACCTCCCAATCTCTGTAACCTCCTCCAGCCCCTACAACCCTCCCTATCTCTGTCACCACCTCCGGCCCTTACACCCTCCCTATCTCTCTAAACTCCTCCAGCCCCTACACCCCTCCCAATCTCTGTAACCTCCTCCAGCCCCTACACCCCTCCCTAACTCTGTATCCTCCTCCAGCCCCTACACCCCTCCCAATCTCTGTAACCTCCTGCAGCCCCTACAACCCTCCCTATCTCTTTCACCCCCTAGGGCCCTTACACGCTCCCTATCTCTGTAACCTCCTCCAGACCCTACCCCCCTCCCTATCTCTATAACCTCCTCCAGTCTCTACAAAAATCCCTTTCTCTGTAACCTCCTCCAGCCCCTACACCCCTCCCTATCTCTGTAACCTCCTGCAGCCCCTACAACCCTCCCTATCTCTGTCACCTCCTCCAGCCCCTACACCACTCCCTATCTCTGTAACCTCCTCCAGTCCCTACACCCCTCCCTATCTCTGTAACCTCCTCCAGCCACTACACTCCTCCCTATCTCTGTAACCTCCTCCAGCCCCTACATCCCTCCCTATCTGTGTAACCTCCTCCAGCCCTCTACAACCCTCCCTATCTCTGTAAATTCCTCCAGCACCTACACGCATCCCAATCTCTGTCACCTCCCCTGGCACTTATACCTCCCTATCTCTGTATCCTCCTCCAGCCCCTATACCCCTCCCAATCTCTGTAACCTCCTCCAGCCCCTACAACCCTCCCTATCTCTGTCACCACCTCCGGCCCTTACACCCGCCCTATCTCTGTAACCTGCGGCTGCAGCTAAAACCCTCCCTATCTCGGTAACATCCTCGAGCCACTAAAACCCTCTCTATCTCTGTAACCTCCTCCAGCACCTACACACCTCCCTATCTCTGTAACCTCCTCCTCCAGCCCCTACAAACCTATCTCTGTAACCTCCTCCAGCCACTACAACCCTCCCTATCTCTGTAACCTCCTCCAGCCTCTACACCCCTCCCTATCTCTGTAACCTCCTCCAGCCCCAAAACCCCTCCCTATCTCTGTAATCTCCTCCAGCCCCTACAACCCTCCCTATCGCTGTAACCTCCTCCAGCCCCTACGACTCTCCCTATCTCTGTCACCTCCTCCAGCCCCTACAACCCTCCCTATCTCTGTAAACTCCTCCAGCCCCTACACCCCTCCCTATCTGTGTAACCTCCTCCAGCCCTCTACAACCTTCCCTATCTCTGTAACCTCCTCCAGCCCCTACAACCCTCCCTATCTCTGTAAATTCCTCCAGCACCTACACACCTCCCAATCTCTGTCACCTCCCCTGGCACTTATACCTCCCTATCTCCGTATCCTCCTCCAGCCCCTACACCACTCCCTATCTCTGTAACCTCCTCCAGCCCCTACACCCCTCCCTATCTCCGTATCCTCCTCCAGCCCCTACACCACTCCCTATCTCTGTAACCACCTCCGGCCCTTAAACCCTCCCTATCTCTGTAACTTCCTCCAGCCCCTACACACCTCCCAATCCCTGTAACCTCCTCCAGCCCCTACACCCCTCCCTATCTCTGTAACCTCATCCAGCCCCTACACCCCTCCCTAACTCTGTAACCTCCTCCAGCCTCTACACCCCTCCCTATCTCAGTAACCTGCGGCTGCAGCTACAACCCTCCCTATCTCTGTAACCTCATCCAGCCCCTACACCCCTCCCTAACTCTGTAACCTCCTCCAGCCCCTACACCCCTCCCTATCTCAGTAACCTGCGGCTGCAGCTACAACCCTCTCTATCTCTGTAACCTCCTCCAGCCCACAAAGCCCTCCCTATCTTGGAAACCTCCTCCGGCCCTTACACCCTCCCCATCTCTATAACCTCCTCCAGCCTCTACAAAAATCCCTTTCTCTGTAACCTCCTGCAGCCCCTACACCCCTCCCTATCTCTGTAACCTCCTCCAGCCCCTACACCCCTCGCAATCTCTGTAACCTCCTCCAGCCCCTACAACCCACCCTATCTCTGTAACCTCCTCCAGCCCCTACAACCCACCCTATCTCTGTAACCTCCTACAGCTCTCCCTATCTCTGTAACCTCCTCCAGCCCCTACACCCCTCCCTATCTCTGTAACCTCCTCCAGCCTTACACTCATCCCTATCTCTGTAACCTCCTCCAGCCCCTAAAAACCTCCCTATCTCTGTAACATCCTCCAGCCTCTACACCCCTCCCTATCTCTGTAACCTCCTCCAGCCCCCTACACCTCTCCCTATCTCTGTAAACTCCTCCAGCCCCTACAACCCTCCCTATCTCTGTAACCTCCTCCAGCCCCTACACCCTCCCTATCTCTGTAACCTCCTCCAGCCGCTACACCCCTCCCTATCTGTGTAACCTCCTCCAGCCCCTACAACCCTCCCTATCTCTGTAAATTCCTCCAGCACCTCCACACCTCCCAATCTCTGTAACCTCCTCCAGCCCCTACAACCCTCCCTATCTCTGTCACCAGCTCCGGCCCTTACACCCTCCCTATCTCTCTAAACTCCTCCAGCCCCTACACCCCTCCCAATCTCTGTAACCTCCTCCAGCCCCTACACCCCTCCCTAACTCTGTATCCTCCTCCAGCCCCTACACCCCTCCCAATCTCTGTAACCTCCTGCAGCCCCTACAACCCTCCCTATCTCTTTCACCCCCTCCGGCCCTTACACCCTCCCTATCTCTGTAACCTCCTCCAGCCCCTACCCCCCTCCCTATCTCTGTAACCTGCGGCTGCAGCTCCAACCCTCTCTATCTCTGTAACCTCCTCCAGCCCCTACACCCCTCCCTATCTCTATAACCTCCTCCAGCCTCTACAAAAATCCCTTTCTCTGTAACCTCCTCCAGCCCCTACACCCCTCCCTATCTCTGTAACCTCCTGCAGCCCCTACACCCCTCCCTATCTCTGTAACTTCCTCCAGCCCCTACACCCCTCCCTATCTCTGTAACCTCCTCCAGCCCCAACAACCCTCCCTATCTCTGTAACCTCCTCCAGCCCCTACACCCCTCCCTATCTCTGTAACCTCCTCCAGCCCCAACAACCCTCGCTATCTCTGTAACTTCCTCCAGCCCCAACAACCGTCCCTATCTCTGTAACCTCCTCCAGCCCCTACACACCTCCCTATCTCAGTATCCTCCTTCAGCCCCTAAACCCTCCCTATCTCTGTAACCTCCTCCAGCCCCTACACCCCTCCCTATCTCTGTAACCTCCTCCAGCCTTACACTCATCCCTATCTCTGTAACCTCCTCCAGCCCCTACAACCCACCCTATCTCTGTAACCTCCTACAACTCTCCCTATCTCTGTAACCTCCTCCAGCCCCTACACCCCTCCCTATCTCTGTAACCTCCTCCAGCCCATAAAAACCTCCCTATCTCTGTAACATCCTCCAGCCTCTACACCCCTCCCTATCTCTGTAACCTCCTCCAGCACCTACACCCCTCCCTATCTCTGTAAACTCCTCCAGCCGCTACACCCCTCCCTATCTCTGTAACCTCCTCCAGCCCCTACACCCCTCCCTATCTCTGTTACCTCCTCCAGCCCCTACACCCTCCCTATCTCTGTAACCTCCTCCAGCCGCTACACCCCTCCCTATCTGTGTAACCTCCTCCAGCCCCTACAACCCTCCCTATCTCTTTAAATTCCTCCAGCACCTACACACCTCCCAATCTCTGTAACCTCCTCCAGCCCCTACAACCCTCCCTATCTCTGTCACCACCTCCGGCCCTTACACCCTCCCTATCTCTCTAAACTCCTCCAGCCCCTACACCCCTCCCAATCTCTGTAACCTCCTCCAGCCCCTACACCCCTCCCTATCTCTTTCACCCCCTCCGGCCCTTACACCCTCCCTAGCTCTGTAACCTCCTCCAGCCCCTACCCCCCTCCCTATCTCTGTAACCTGCGGCTGCAGCTCCAACCCTCTCTATCTCTGTAACCTCCTCCAGCCCCTACACCCCTCCCTATCTCTATAACCTCCTCCAGCCTCTACAAAAATCCCTTTCTCTGTAACCTCCTCCAGCCCCTACACCCCTCCCTATCTCTGTAACCTCCTGCAGCCCCTACACCCCTCCCTATCTCTGTAACTTCCTCCAGCCCCTACACCCCTCCCTATCTCTGTAACCTCCTCCAGCCCCAACAACACTCCCTATCTCTGTAACCTCCTCCAGCACCAACACCCCTCCCTATCTCTGTAACCTCCTCCAGCCCCTACACACCTCCCTATCTCTGTAACCTCCTCCAGCCCCAACAACCCTCGCTATCTCTGTAACTTCCACCAGCCCCAACAACCCTCCCTATCTCTGTAACCTCCTCCAGCCCCTACACACCTCCCTATCTCAGTATCCTCCGTCAGCCCCTAAACCCTCCCTATCTCTGTAACCTCCTCCAGCCCCTACACCCCTCCCTATCTCTGTAACCTCCTCCAGCCTTACACTCATCCCTATCTCTGTAACCTCCTCCAGCCCCTAAAAACCTCCCTATCTCTGTAACCTCCTCCAGCCTCTACACCCCTCCCTATCTCTGTAACCTCCTCCAGCCCCCTACACCTCTCCCTATCTCTGTAAACTCCTCCAGCCCCTACACCCCTCCCTATCTCTGTAACCTCCTCCAGCCCCTACAACCCTCCCTATCTCTGTAAATTCCTCCAGCACCTACACACCTCCCAATCTCTGTAACCTCCTCCAGCCCCTACACCCTCCCTATCTCTGTAACCTCCTCCAGCCCCTACAACCCTCCCTATCTCTGTAAATTCCTCCAGCACCTACACACCTCCCAATCTCTGTAACCTCCTCCAGCCCCTACAACCCTCCCTATCTCTGTCACCACCTCCGGCCCTTACACCCTCCCTATCTCTCTAAACTCCTCCAGCCCCTACACCCCTCCCAATCTCTGTAACCTCCTCCAGCCCCTACACCCCTCCCTAACTCTGTATCCTCCTCCAGCCCCTACACCCCTCCCAATCTCTGTAACCTCCTGCAGCCCCTACAACCCTCCCTATCTCTTTCACCCCCTAGGGCCCTTACACGCTCCCTATCTCTGTAACCTCCTCCAGACCCTACCCCCCTCCCTATCTCTATAACCTCCTCCAGTCTCTACAAAAATCCCTTTCTCTGTAACCTCCTCCAGCCCCTACACCCCTCCCTATCTCTGTAACCTCCTGCAGCCCCTACACCCCTCCCTATCTCTGTAACTTCCTCCAGTCCCTACACCCCTCCCTATCTCTGTAACCTCCTCCAGCCCCAACAACCCTCCCTATCTCTGTAACCTCCTCCAGCCCCTACACCCCTCCCGATCTCTGTAACCTCCTCCAGCCCCTACACACCTCCCTATCTCTGTAACCTCCTCCAGCCCCAACAACCCTCGCTATCTCTGTAACTTCCTCCAGCCCCAACAACTCTCCCTATCTCTGTAACCTCCTTCAGCCCCTAAACCCTCCCTATCTCTGTAACCTCCTCCAACCCCTACACCCCTCCCTATCTCTGTAAAATCCTCCAGCCCCTACAACGCTCCCTATCTCTGTAACCTCCTTCAGCACCTCCACCACTCACTATCTCTGTCACCTCCTCCAGTCCCTACAACCCTCCCTATCTCTGTCACCTCCTCCAGCCCATACACCACTCCCTATCTCTGTAACCACCTACAGACCCTACAACCCTTCCAATCTCTGTAACCTCCTCCAGCCCCTACAACCCTCCCTATCTCTGTAACCACCTCCAGCCCCTACACCCTTCCCTATCTCTGGAACCTCCTCCCGCCCCTACACCCCTCCCTATCTCTGTAACCTCCTCCAGCCCCTACACCCCTCCCTATCTCTGTAACCTCCTCCGGCCCCTACACCCTTCCCTATCTCTGTAACCTCCTCCAGTAAACTGAACGCCTCCCTATCTCTGTAACCTCCTCCAGCCCATTCACCCCTCCATATCTCTATCACCTCCTCCGGCCCCTACCCCCCTCCCTATCTCTGTAACCTCCTCCAGCCCCTACACCCCGCCCTATCTCTGTAACCTCCTCCAGCCACGACACTCCTCCCTATCTCTGTAACCTCCTCCCGTCCCTAGACCCCTCCCTATCTCTGTAACCTCCTCCAGCACCTACAACCCTCCCTCTCTCTGTAACCTCCTCCAGCCCCTACACGCCTCCCTATCTCTGTAACCTCCTCCAGCCCATACAACCTTCCCTATCTCTGTAACCTCCTCCAGCCCCTCCACCACTCACTATCCCTCTATCCACCTTAAGCCACTACAACCTCGCTATCTCTGTAACCTCCTTCAGCACCTCCAGCCCTCCCTATCTCTGTCACCTCCTCCAGCCCCTACACCACTCCCTATCTCTGTAACCACATCCATTCCCTACACCCTTACCTATCTCTGTAACCTCCTCCAGTAAACTGAACTCCTCCCTATCTCTGTAACCTCCTCCAGCCCATTCACCCCTCCATATCTTTATCACCTCCTCCGGCACCTACACCCCTCCCTATCTCTGTAACCTCCTCCAGCCCCTACACCCCTCCCTATCTCTGTAACCTCCTCCAGGCCCAACAACCCTCCCTATCTCTGTAACCTCCTCCAGCACCTACAACCCTCCCTCTCTCTGTAACCTCCTCCAGCCCCTACAAACCTCTCTATTTCAGTAACCTCCTCCAGCCCTTACAACCTTCCCTATCTCCATAATATCCGGCTGCACCTACAACCCTCCCTATGTCTCTATCCTGCTCTGGCCCCTGCACCCACCCTAAATCTGTAACCTCCTCCAGCCACTACAACCCTCCCTATCTCTGTTACCACCTCCAGCCCCTACACCCCTCCCTATCACTGTAACCTCCTCCAGCCCCTACACCTCCTCCCTATCTCTGTAACCTCCTCCAGCCCCTACACCCCTCCCTAACTCTGTAACCTCCTCCAGCCCCTACACCCCTCCCTATCTCTGTAACCTCCTCCAGCCCCTACACCCCTCCCTATCTCTGTAACCTCCTCCAGCCCCTACACCCCTCCCTATCTCTGTAACCTCCTCCAGCCCCTACAACCTTCCCTATCTCTGTAACCTCCTCCAGCCCCTACACCCCTCCCTATCTCTGTAACCTCCTCCAGCCCCTACAACCTTCCCAATCTCTGTAACCTCCTCCAGCCCCAACACCCCTCCCTATCTCTGTAAACTCCTCGAGCCCCTACACCCCTAACTCTGTAACCTCCTCCAGCCCCTACACCCCTCCCTATCTCTGTAACCTCCTCCAGCCCCTACACCCCTCCCTATCTCTGTATCCTCCTCCAGCCCCTACACCCCTCCCAATCTCTGTAACCTTCTCCAGCCCCGACAACCCTCCCTATCTCTGTCACCACCTCCGGCCCTTGCACCCTCCCTATCTCTGTAACCTCCTCCAGCCCCGACAACCCTCCCTATCTCTGTCACCACCTCCGGCCCTTGCACCCTCCCAATCCCTGTAACCTCCGCCAGCACATACACCCCTCCCTAACTCTGTAACCTCCTCCAGCCCCTACACCCCTCCCTATCTCTGTAACCTCCTCCAGCCCCTACACCCCTCCCTATCTCTGTTACATCCTCGAGCCACTACAACCCTCTCTATCTCTGTAACCTCCTCCAGCCCACACAGCCCTCCCTATCTCGGTAACCTCCTCCGGCCCTTACACCCCTCTCTATCTCTGTAACCTCCTGCAGCCCCTACACCCCTCCCTATCTCTGTAACCTCCTCCAGCCCCTATGACTCTCCCTATCTCTGTAACCTCCTCCAGCCCCTACACCTCTCCCTATCTCTGCAAACTCTTCTAGTCCCTACACCCCTCCCTATCTGTGTAACCTCCTCCAGCCCTCTACAACCCTCCCTATCTCTGTAACCTCCTCCAGCCCCTACAACCCTCCCTATCTCTGTAAATTCCTCCAGCACCTACACACCTCCCAATCTCTGTCAACTCCCCTGGCACTTATACCTCCCTATCTCTGTAACCTCCTCCAGCCCCTGCACCCCTCCCAATCTCTGTAACCTCCTCCAGCCCCTACAACCCTCCCTATCTCTGTCGCCCCCTCCGGCACTTACACCCTCCCTATCTCTGTATCCTCCTCCAGCCCCTACACCCCTCCCAATCTCTGTAACCTCCTCCAGCCCCTACAACACTCCATATCTCTGTCACCACCTCCGGCCGATATACCCTCCCTATCTCTGTAACCTCCTCCGGCCCATATACCCTCCCTATCTCTGTAACCTCCTCCAGCCCCTACACCACTCCCTATCTCTGTAACTTCCTCCAGCCCCTACACCCCTCCCTATCTCTCTATCCCCCTGCAGCCCCTACAACGCTCCCTATCTCTGTAACCTCCTCCAGCCCCTACAACCCTCCCTATCTCTGTCACCTCCTCCAGCCCCTACACCACTCCCTATCTCTGTAACCTCCTCCAGTTCCTACACCCCTCCCTATCTCTGTAACCTCCTCCAGCCACTACACTCCTCCCTATCTCTGTAACCTCCTCCAGCCCCTACATCCCTCCCTATCTCTGTAACTTCCTCCAGCCCCTACACCCCTCCCTATCTCTCTATCCCCCTGCAGCCCCTACAACGCTCCCTATCTCTGTAACCTCCTCCAGCCCCTACAACCCTCCCTATCTCTGTCACCTCCTCCAGCCCCTACACCACTCCCTATCTCTGTAACCTCCTCCAGTTCCTACACCCCTCCCTATCTCTGTAACCTCCTCCAGCCACTACACTCCTCCCTATCTCTGTAACCTCCTCCAGCCCCTACATCCCTCCCTATCTGTGTAACCTCCTCCAGCCCTCTACAACCCTCCCTATCTCTGTAAATTCCTCCAGCACCTACACGCATCCCAATCTCTGTCACCTCCCCTGGCACTTATACCTCCCTATCTCTGTATCCTCCTCCAGCCCCTATACCCCTCCCAATCTCTGTAACCTCCTCCAGCCCCTACAACCCTCCCTATCTCTGTCACCACCTCCGGCCCTTATACCCGCCCTATCTCTGTAACCTGCGGCTGCAGCTAAAACCCTCCCTATCTCGGTAACATCCTCGAGCCACTAAAACCCTCTCTATCTCTGTAACCTCCTCCAGCCCCTACAAACCTATCTCTGTAACCTCCTCCAGCCCCTAAAAACCGCCCTATCTCTGTCACCTCCTCCAGCCCCTACACCTCTCCCTATCTCTGTAAACTCCTCCAGCCCCTACACCCCTCCCTATCTGTGTAACCTCCTCCAGCCCTCTACAACCCTCCCTATCTCTGTAACCTCCTCCAGCCCCTACACCGCTCCCTATCTCTGTAACCTCCTCCAGCCCCTACACCCTCCCTATCTCTGTAACCTCCTCCAGCCCCTACACCCTCCCTATCTCTGTAAATTACTCCAGCACCTACACACCTCCCAATCTCTGTCACCTCCCCTGGCACTTATACCTCCCTATCTCCCTATCCTCCTCCAGCCCCTACACCACTCCCTATCTCTGTAACCACCTCCGGCCCTTAAACCCTCCCTATCTCTGTAACCTCCTCCAGCCCCTACACACCTCCCAATCCCTGTAACCTCCTCCAGCCCCTACACCCCTCCCTAACTCTGTAACCTCCTCCAGCCCCTACACCCCTCCCTATCTCAGTAACCTGCGACTGCAGCTACAACCCTCCCTATCTCTGTAACATCCTCGAGCCACTACAACCCTCCCTATCTCTGTAACATCCTCCAGCCCACAGAGCCCTCCCTATCTTGGTAACCTCCTCCGGCCCTTACACCCTCCCCATCTCAATAACCTCCTCCAGCCTCTACAAAAATCCCTTTTCTCTGAAACCTCCTGCAGCCCCTACACCCCTCCCTATCTCTGTAACCTCCTCCAGCCCCTACAACCCTCCCTATCTCTGTAACCTCCTCCAGCCCCTACACCCCTCGCAATCTCTGTAACCTCCTCCAGCCCCTACAACCCACCCTATCTCTGTAACCTCCTCCAGCCCCTACAACCCACCCTATCTCTGTAACCTCCTACAACTCTCCCTATCTCTGTAACCTCCTCCAGCCCCTACACCCCTCCCTATCTCTGTAACCTCCTCCAGCCTTACACTCATCCCTATCTCTGTAACCTCCTCCAGCCCCTAAAAACCTCCCTATCTCTGTAACCTCCTCCAGCCCCTACAACACTCCCTATCTCTGCAACCTCCTCCAGCCTCTACACCCCTCCCTATCTCTGTAACCTCCTCCAGCCCCCTACACCTCTCCCTATCTCTGTAAACTCCTCCAGCCCCCAACACCCCTCCCTATCTCTGTAACCTCCTCCAGCCCCTACACCCTCCCTATCTCTGTAACCTCCTCCAGCCGCTACACCCCTCCCTATCTGTGTAACCTCCTCCAGGCCTCTACAACCCTCCCTATCTCTGTAACCTCCTCCAGCCCCTACAACCCTCCCTATCTCTGTAAATTCCTCCAGCACCTACACACCTCCCAATCTCTGTAACCTCCTCCAGCCCCTACAACCCTCCCTATCTCTGTCACCACCTCCGGCCCTTACACCCTCCCTATCTCTGTAAACTCCTCCTGCCCCAACACCCCTCCCAATCTCTATAACCTCCTCCAGCCCCTACACCCCTCCCTAACTCTGTATCCTCCTCCAGCCCCTACACCCCTCCCAATCTCTGTAACCTCCAGCAGCCCCTACAACCCTCCCTATCTCTTTCACCCCCTCCGGCCCTTACACCCTCCCTATCTCTGTAACCTCCTCCAGCCCCTACCCCCCTCCCTATCTCTGTAACCTGCGGCTGCAGCTACAACCCTCTCTATCTCTGAAACCTCCTCCAGCCCACACAGCCCTCCCTATCTCGGGAACCTCCTCCGGCCCTTACACCCTCCCTATCTCTGTAACCTCCTCCAGCCCGTACACCCCTCCCTATCTCTATAAGCTCCTCCAGCCTCTACAAAAATCCCTTTCTCTGTAACCTCCTCCAGCCCCTACACCCATCCCTATCTCTGTAACCTCCTGCAGCCCCTACACCCCTCCCGATCTCTGTAACTTCCTCCAGCCCCTACACCCCTCCCTATCTCTGTAACCTCCTCCAGCCCCAACAACCCTCCCTATCTCTGTAACCTCCTCCAGCCCCTACACCCCTCCCTATCTCTGTAACCTCCTCCAGCCCCTACACACCTCCCTATCTCTGTAACCTCCTCCAGCCCCAACAACCCTCCCTATCTCTGTAACCTCCTCCAGCCCCTACACACCTCCCTATCTCAGTATCCTCCTTCAGCCCCTAAACCCTCCCTATCTCTGTAACCTCCTCCAACCCCTACACCCCTCCCTATCTCAGTAACCTCCTCCAGCCCCAACAACCTTCCCTATCTCCATAACCTCCAGCTGCAGCTGCAGCCCTCTCTATCTCTGTAAAATCCTCCAGCCCCTACAACTCTCCCTATCTCTGTAACCTCCTCCAGCCCCTACACCCTCCCTATCTCTGTAACCTCCTCCAGCCCCTACACCCCTCCCTATCTCTGTAACCTCCTCCAGCCCCTACATCCATCCCTATCTCTGTAACCTCCTCCAGCCCCTACACCCCTCCCTATCTCTGTAACCTCCTCCAGCCCCTACATCCATCCCTATCTCTGTAACCTCCTCCAGCCTGTACAACCCTCCCTATCTCTGTAACCTCCTCCAAACCTCCACCACTCACTATCCCTCTATCCACCTTAAGCCACTACAACATCGCTATCTCTGTAACCTCCTTCAGCACCTCCACCCCTCCCTATCTCTGTCACCTCCTCCAGTCCCTACAACCCTCCCTATCTCTGTCACCTCCTCCAGCCCTTACACCACTCCCTATCTCTGTAACCACCTACAGACCCTACAACCCTCCCAATCTCTGTAACCTCCTCCAGCCCCTACAACCCTCCCTATCTCTGTAACCACCTCCAGCCCCTACACCCTTCCCTATCTCTGCAACCTCCTCCGGCCCCTACACCCCTCCCTATCTCTGTAACCTCCTCCAGCCCCTACACCCCTCCCTATCTCTGTAACCTCCTCCGGCCCCTACACCCTTCCCTATCTCTGTAACCTCCTCCAGTAAACTGAACGCCTCCCTATCTCTGTAACATCCTCCAGCCCATTCACCCCTCCATATCTCTATCACCTCCTCCGGCCCCTACACCCCTCCCTATCTCTGTAACCTCCTCCAGCCCCTACACCCCTCCCTATCTCTGTAACCTCCTCCAGCCACGACACTCCTCCCTATCTCTGTAACCTCCTCCCGTTCCTAGACCCCTCCCTATCTCTGTAACCTCCTCCAGCACCTACAACCCTCCCTCTCTCTGTAACCTCCTCCAGCCCCTACACGCCTCCCTATCTGTGTAACCTCCTCCAGCCCATACAACCTTCCCTATCTCTGTAACCTCCTCCAGCCCCTCCACCACTCACTATCCCTCTATCCACCTTAAGCCACTACAACCTCGCTATCTCTGTAACCTCCTTCAGCACCTCCACCCCTCCCTATCTCTGTCACCTCCTCCAGCCCCTACACCACTCCCTATCTCTGTAACCACATCCATTCCCTACACCCTTACCTATCTCTGTAACCTCCTCCAGTAAACTGAAATCCTCCCTATCTCTGTAACCTCCTCCAGCCCATTCACCCCTCCATATCTTTATCACCTCCTCCGGCCCCTACACCCCTCCCTATCTCTGTAACCTCCTCCAGCCCCTACACCCCTCCCTATCTCTGTAACCTCCTCCAGCCCCAACATTCCTCCCTATCTCTGTAACCTCCTCCAGCACCTACAACCCTCCCTCTCTCTGTAACCTCCTACAGCCCCTACAAACCTCTCTATTTCAGTAACCTCCTCCAGCCCATACAACCTTCCCTATCTCCATAACATCCGGCTGCACCTACAACCCTCCCTATGTCTCTAACCTGCTCTGGCCCCTGCACCCACCCTAAATCTGTAACCTCCTCCAGCCACTACAACCCTCCCTATCTCTGTTACCACCTCCAGCCCCTACACCCCTCCCTATCACTGTAAGCTCCTCCAGCCCCTACACCCCTCCCTATCTCTGTAACCTCCTCCAGCCCCTACACCCCTCCCTATCTCTGTAACCTCCTCCAGCCCCTACACCCCTCCCTATCTCTGTAACCTCCTCCAGCCCCTACACCCCTCCCTATCTCTGTAACCTCCTCCAGCCCCTACACCCCTCCCTATCTCTGTAACATCCTCCAGCCCCTACAACCCTCCCTATCTCTGTAAACTCCTCGAGCCCCTACACCCCTAACTCTGTAACCTCCTCCAGCCCCTACACCCCTCCCTATCTCTGTAACCTCCTCCATCCCTACACCCCTCCCTATCTGTGTAACCTCCTCCAGCTCCTACAAAACTCCCTATCTCTGTTACCTCCTCCAGCCCCTATACCCCTCCCTATCTCTGTAACCTCCTCCAGCGCCTACACCCCTCCCTATCTCTGTAACATCCTCCAGCCCCTACACCCCTCCCTATCTCTGTTACCTCCTCCAGCCCCTGCGACCGTTCCTATCTCTGTAACCTCCTCCAGCCCCTACAACCCTCCCTATCTCTGTTACCTCCTCCAGCCCCTACACCCCTCCCTATCTCTGTAACCTCCTCCAGCCCCTATACCCCTCCCTATCTCTGCAACCTCCTCCAGCCCCTACACCCCTCCCTATCTCGGTAACCTCCTCCGGCCCTTACACCCCTCCCTATCTCTGTAACCTCCTGCAGCACCTACACCCCTCCCTATCTCTGTAACCTCCTCCAGCCCCTACGACTCTCCCTATCTCTGTAACCTCCTCCAGCCCCTACACCTCTCCCTATCTCTGTAAACTCCTCTAGCCCCTACACCCCTCCCTATCTGTGTAACCTCCTCCAGCCCTCTACAACCCTCCCTATCTCTGTAACCTCCTCCAGCCCCAACACACCTCCCAATCTCTGTCACCTCCCCTGGCACTTATACCTCCCTATCTCCGTATCCTCCTCCAGCCCCTACACCACTCCCTATCTCTGTAACCACCTCCGGCCCTTAAACCCTCCCTATCTCTGTAACCTCCTCCAGCCCACAGAGCCCTCCCTATCTTGGTAACCTCCTCCGGCCCTTACACCCTCCCCATCTCTATAACCTCCTCCAGCCTCTACAAAAATCCCTTTCTCTGTAACCTCCTGCAGCCCCTACACCCCTCCCTATCTCTGTAACCTCCTCCAGCCCCTACAACCCTCCCTATCTCTGTAACCTCCTCCAGCCCCTACACCCCTCGCAACCTCTGTAACCTCCTCCAGCCCCTACAACCCACCCTATCTCTGTAAGCTCCTCCAGCCCCTACAACCCACCCTATCTCTGTAACCTCCTACAACTCTCCCTATCTCTGTAACCTCCTCCAGCCCCTACACCCCTCCCTATCTCTGTAACCTCCTCCAGCCCCTAAAAACCTCCCTATCTCTGTAACCTCCTCCAGCCCCTACAACACTCCCTATCTCTGTAACCTCCTCCAGCCTCTACACCCCTCCCTATCTCTGTAACCTCCTCCAGCCCCCTACACCTCTCCCTATCTCTGTAAACTCCTCCAGCCCCTACACCCCTCCCTATCTCTGTAACCTCCTCCAGCCCCTACACCCTCCCTATCTCTGTAACCTCCTCCAGCCGCTACACCCCTCCCTATCTGTGTAACCTCCTCCAGGCCTCTACAACCCTCCCTATCTCTGTAACCTCCTCCAGCCCCTACAACCCTCCCTATCTCTGTAAATTCCTCCAGCACCTACATACTTCCCAATCTCTGTAACCTCCTCCAGCCCCTACAACCCTCCCTATCTCTGTCACCACCTCCGGCCCTTACACCCTCCCTATCTCTGAAAACTCCTCCTGCCCCAACACCCCTCCCAATCTCTATAACCTCCTCCAGCACCTACACACCTCCCAATCTCTGTAACCTCCTGCAGCCCCTACAACCCTCCCTATCTCTTTCACCCCCTCCGGCCCTTACATCCTCCCTATCTCTGTAACCTCCTCCAGCCCCTACCCCTCTCCCTATCTCTGTAACCTGCGGCTGCAGCTACAACCCTCTCTATCTCTGTAACCTCCTCCAGCCCACACAGCCCACCCTATCTCGGTAACCTCCTCCGGCCCTTACACCCTCCCTATCTCTGTAACCTCCTCCAGCCCCTACACCCCTCCCTATCTCTATAACCTCCTCCAGCCCCTACACCCTCCCTATCTCTGTAACCTCCTCCAGCCCCTACAACCCTCCCTATCTCTGTAAATTCCTCCAGCACCTACACACCTCCCAATCTCTGTAACCTCCTCCAGCCCCTACAACCCTCCCTATCTCTGTCACCACCTCCGGCCCTTACACCCTCCCTATCTCTCTAAACTCCTCCAGCCCCTACACCCCTCCCAATCTCTGTAACCTCCTCCAGCCCCTACACCCCTCCCTAACTCTGTATCCTCCTCCAGCCCCTACACCCCTCCCAATCTCTGTAACCTCCTGCAGCCCCTACAACCCTCCCTATCTCTTTCACCCCCTAGGGCCCTTACACGCTCCCTATCTCTGTAACCTCCTCCAGACCCTACCCCCCTCCCTATCTCTATAACCTCCTCCAGTCTCTACAAAAATCCCTTTCTCTGTAACCTCCTCCAGCCCCTACACCCCTCCCTATCTCTGTAACCTCCTGCAGCCCCTACAACCCTCCCTATCTCTGTCACCTCCTCCAGCCCCTACACCACTCCCTATCTCTGTAACCTCCTCCAGTCCCTACACCCCTCCCTATCTCTGTAACCTCCTCCAGCCACTACACTCCTCCCTATCTCTGTAACCTCCTCCAGCCCCTACATCCCTCCCTATCTGTGTAACCTCCTCCAGCCCTCTACAACCCTCCCTATCTCTGTAAATTCCTCCAGCACCTACACGCATCCCAATCTCTGTCACCTCCCCTGGCACTTATACCTCCCTATCTCTGTATCCTCCTCCAGCCCCTATACCCCTCCCAATCTCTGTAACCTCCTCCAGCCCCTACAACCCTCCCTATCTCTGTCACCACCTCCGGCCCTTACACCCGCCCTATCTCTGTAACCTGCGGCTGCAGCTAAAACCCTCCCTATCTCGGTAACATCCTCGAGCCACTAAAACCCTCTCTATCTCTGTAACCTCCTCCAGCACCTACACACCTCCCTATCTCTGTAACCTCCTCCTCCAGCCCCTACAAACCTATCTCTGTAACCTCCTCCAGCCACTACAACCCTCCCTATCTCTGTAACCTCCTCCAGCCTCTACACCCCTCCCTATCTCTGTAACCTCCTCCAGCCCCAAAACCCCTCCCTATCTCTGTAATCTCCTCCAGCCCCTACAACCCTCCCTATCGCTGTAACCTCCTCCAGCCCCTACGACTCTCCCTATCTCTGTCACCTCCTCCAGCCCCTACAACCCTCCCTATCTCTGTAAACTCCTCCAGCCCCTACACCCCTCCCTATCTGTGTAACCTCCTCCAGCCCTCTACAACCTTCCCTATCTCTGTAACCTCCTCCAGCCCCTACAACCCTCCCTATCTCTGTAAATTCCTCCAGCACCTACACACCTCCCAATCTCTGTCACCTCCCCAGGCACTTATACCTCCCTATCTCCGTATCCTCCTCCAGCCCCTACACCACTCCCTATCTCTGTAACCTCCTCCAGCCCCTACACCCCTCCCTATCTCCGTATCCTCCTCCAGCCCCTACACCACTCCCTATCTCTGTAACCACCTCCGGCCCTTAAACCCTCCCTATCTCTGTAACTTCCTCCAGCCCCTACACACCTCCCAATCCCTGTAACCTCCTCCAGCCCCTACACCCCTCCCTATCTCTGTAACCTCATCCAGCCCCTACACCCCTCCCTAACTCTGTAACCTCCTCCAGCCTCTACACCCCTCCCTATCTCAGTAACCTGCGGCTGCAGCTACAACCCTCCCTATCTCTGTAACCTCATCCAGCCCCTACACCCCTCCCTAACTCTGTAACCTCCTCCAGCCCCTACACCCCTCCCTATCTCAGTAACCTGCGGCTGCAGCTACAACCCTCTCTATCTCTGTAACCTCCTCCAGCCCACAAAGCCCTCCCTATCTTGGAAACCTCCTCCGGCCCTTACACCCTCCCCATCTCTATAACCTCCTCCAGCCTCTACAAAAATCCCTTTCTCTGTAACCTCCTGCAGCCCCTACACCCCTCCCTATCTCTGTAACCTCCTCCAGCCCCTACACCCCTCGCAATCTCTGTAACCTCCTCCAGCCCCTACAACCCACCCTATCTCTGTAACCTCCTCCAGCCCCTACAACCCACCCTATCTCTGTAACCTCCTACAGCTCTCCCTATCTCTGTAACCTCCTCCAGCCCCTACACCCCTCCCTATCTCTGTAACCTCCTCCAGCCTTACACTCATCCCTATCTCTGTAACCTCCTCCAGCCCCTAAAAACCTCCCTATCTCTGTAACATCCTCCAGCCTCTACACCCCTCCCTATCTCTGTAACCTCCTCCAGCCCCCTACACCTCTCCCTATCTCTGTAAACTCCTCCAGCCCCTACAACCCTCCCTATCTCTGTAACCTCCTCCAGCCCCTACACCCTCCCTATCTCTGTAACCTCCTCCAGCCGCTACACCCCTCCCTATCTGTGTAACCTCCTCCAGCCCCTACAACCCTCCCTATCTCTGTAAATTCCTCCAGCACCTCCACACCTCCCAATCTCTGTAACCTCCTCCAGCCCCTACAACCCTCCCTATCTCTGTCACCAGCTCCGGCCCTTACACCCTCCCTATCTCTCTAAACTCCTCCAGCCCCTACACCCCTCCCAATCTCTGTAACCTCCCCCAGCCCCTACACCCCTCCCTAACTCTGTATCCTCCTCCAGCCCCTACACCCCTCCCAATCTCTGTAACCTCCTGCAGCCCCTACAACCCTCCCTATCTCTTTCACCCCCTCCGGCCCTTACACCCTCCCTATCTCTGTAACCTCCTCCAGCCCCTACCCCCCTCCCTATCTCTGTAACCTGCGGCTGCAGCTCCAACCCTCTCTATCTCTGTAACCTCCTCCAGCCCCTACACCCCTCCCTATCTCTATAACCTCCTCCAGCCTCTACAAAAATCCCTTTCTCTGTAACCTCCTCCAGCCCCTACACCCCTCCCTATCTCTGTAACCTCCTGCAGCCCCTACACCCCTCCCTATCTCTGTAACT
Source organism: Isurus oxyrinchus (assembly GCA_026770705.1). NCBI lineage: Eukaryota > Metazoa > Chordata > Chondrichthyes > Lamniformes > Lamnidae > Isurus > Isurus oxyrinchus. The sequence continues at coordinate 122,838 of JANJGN010001329.1, forward strand.
TCCTCCAGCCCCTACACCCCTCCCTATCTCTGTAACCTCCTCCAGCCCCAACAACCCTCCCTATCTCTGTAACCTCCTCCAGCCCCTACACCCCTCCCTATCTCTGTAACCTCCTCCAGCCCCAACAACCCTCGCTATCTCTGTAACTTCCTCCAGCCCCAACAACCGTCCCTATCTCTGTAACCTCCTCCAGCCCCTACACACCTCCCTATCTCAGTATCCTCCTTCAGCCCCTAAACCCTCCCTATCTCTGTAACCTCCTCCAGCCCCTACACCCCTCCCTATCTCTGTAACCTCCTCCAGCCTTACACTCATCCCTATCTCTGTAACCTCCTCCAGCCCCTACAACCCACCCTATCTCTGTAACCTCCTACAACTCTCCCTATCTCTGTAACCTCCTCCAGCCCCTACACCCCTCCCTATCTCTGTAACCTCCTCCAGCCCATAAAAACCTCCCTATCTCTGTAACATCCTCCAGCCTCTACACCCCTCCCTATCTCTGTAACCTCCTCCAGCACCTACACCCCTCCCTATCTCTGTAAACTCCTCCAGCCGCTACACCCCTCCCTATCTCTGTAACCTCCTCCAGCCCCTACACCCCTCCCTATCTCTGTTACCTCCTCCAGCCCCTACACCCTCCCTATCTCTGTAACCTCCTCCAGCCGCTACACCCCTCCCTATCTGTGTAACCTCCACCAGCCCCTACAACCCTCCCTATCTCTTTAAATTCCTCCAGCACCTACACACCTCCCAATCTCTGTAACCTCCTCCAGCCCCTACAACCCTCCCTATCTCTGTCACCACCTCCGGCCCTTACACCCTCCCTATCTCTCTAAACTCCTCCAGCCCCTACACCCCTCCCAATCTCTGTAACCTCCTCCAGCCCCTACACCCCTCCCTATCTCTTTCACCCCCTCCGGCCCTTACACCCTCCCTAGCTCTGTAACCTCCTCCAGCCCCTACCCCCCTCCCTATCTCTGTAACCTGCGGCTGCAGCTCCAACCCTCTCTATCTCTGTAACCTCCTCCAGCCCCTACACCCCTCCCTATCTCTATAACCTCCTCCAGCCTCTACAAAAATCCCTTTCTCTGTAACCTCCTCCAGCCCCTACACCCCTCCCTATCTCTGTAACCTCCTGCAGCCCCTACACCCCTCCCTATCTCTGTAACTTCCTCCAGCCCCTACACCCCTCCCTATCTCTGTAACCTCCTCCAGCCCCAACAACACTCCCTATCTCTGTAACCTCCTCCAGCACCAACACCCCTCCCTATCTCTGTAACCTCCTCCAGCCCCTACACACCTCCCTATCTCTGTAACCTCCTCCAGCCCCAACAACCCTCGCTATCTCTGTAACTTCCACCAGCCCCAACAACCCTCCCTATCTCTGTAACCTCCTCCAGCCCCTACACACCTCCCTTTCTCAGTATCCTCCGTCAGCCCCTAAACCCTCCCTATCTCTGTAACCTCCTCCAGCCCCTACACCCCTCCCTATCTCTGTAACCTCCTCCAGCCTTACACTCATCCCTATCTCTGTAACCTCCTCCAGCCCCTAAAAACCTCCCTATCTCTGTAACCTCCTCCAGCCTCTACACCCCTCCCTATCTCTGTAACCTCCTCCAGCCCCCTACACCTCTCCCTATCTCTGTAAACTCCTCCAGCCCCTACACCCCTCCCTATCTCTGTAACCTCCTCCAGCCCCTACAACCCTCCCTATCTCTGTAAATTCCTCCAGCACCTACACACCTCCCAATCTCTGTAACCTCCTCCAGCCCCTACACCCTCCCTATCTCTGTAACCTCCTCCAGCCCCTACAACCCTCCCTATCTCTGTAAATTCCTCCAGCACCTACACACCTCCCAATCTCTGTAACCTCCTCCAGCCCCTACAACCCTCCCTATCTCTGTCACCACCTCCGGCCCTTACACCCTCCCTATCTCTCTAAACTCCTCCAGCCCCTACACCCCTCCCAATCTCTGTAACCTCCTCCAGCCCCTACACCCCTCCCTAACTCTGTATCCTCCTCCAGCCCCTACACCCCTCCCAATCTCTGTAACCTCCTGCAGCCCCTACAACCCTCCCTATCTCTTTCACCCCCTAGGGCCCTTACACGCTCCCTATCTCTGTAACCTCCTCCAGACCCTACCCCCCTCCCTATCTCTATAACCTCCTCCAGTCTCTACAAAAATCCCTTTCTCTGTAACCTCCTCCAGCCCCTACACCCCTCCCTATCTCTGTAACCTCCTGCAGCCCCTACACCCCTCCCTATCTCTGTAACTTCCTCCAGTCCCTACACCCCTCCCTATCTCTGTAACCTCCTCCAGCCCCAACAACCCTCCCTATCTCTGTAACCTCCTCCAGCCCCTACACCCCTCCCGATCTCTGTAACCTCCTCCAGCCCCTACACACCTCCCTATCTCTGTAACCTCCTCCAGCCCCAACAACCCTCGCTATCTCTGTAACTTCCTCCAGCCCCAACAACTCTCCCTATCTCTGTAACCTCCTCCAGCCCCTACACACCTCCCTATCTCAGTATCCTCCTTCAGCCCCTAAACCCTCCCTATCTCTGTAACCTCCTCCAACCCCTACACCCCTCCCTATCTCTGTAAAATCCTCCAGCCCCTACAACGCTCCCTATCTCTGTAACCTCCTTCAGCACCTCCACCACTCACTATCTCTGTCACCTCCTCCAGTCCCTACAACCCTCCCTATCTCTGTCACCTCCTCCAGCCCATACACCACTCCCTATCTCTGTAACCACCTACAGACCCTACAACCCTTCCAATCTCTGTAACCTCCTCCAGCCCCTACAACCCTCCCTATCTCTGTAACCACCTCCAGCCCCTACACCCTTCCCTATCTCTGGAACCTCCTCCCGCCCCTACACCCCTCCCTATCTCTGTAACCTCCTCCAGCCCCTACACCCCTCCCTATCTCTGTAACCTCCTCCGGCCCCTACACCCTTCCCTATCTCTGTAACCTCCTCCAGTAAACTGAACGCCTCCCTATCTCTGTAACCTCCTCCAGCCCATTCACCCCTCCATATCTCTATCACCTCCTCCGGCCCCTACCCCCCTCCCTATCTCTGTAACCTCCTCCAGCCCCTACACCCCGCCCTATCTCTGTAACCTCCTCCAGCCACGACACTCCTCCCTATCTCTGTAACCTCCTCCCGTCCCTAGACCCCTCCCTATCTCTGTAACCTCCTCCAGCACCTACAACCCTCCCTCTCTCTGTAACCTCCTCCAGCCCCTACACGCCTCCCTATCTCTGTAACCTCCTCCAGCCCATACAACCTTCCCTATCTCTGTAACCTCCTCCAGCCCCTCCACCACTCACTATCCCTCTATCCACCTTAAGCCACTACAACCTCGCTATCTCTGTAACCTCCTTCAGCACCTCCAGCCCTCCCTATCTCTGTCACCTCCTCCAGCCCCTACACCACTCCCTATCTCTGTAACCACATCCATTCCCTACACCCTTACCTATCTCTGTAACCTCCTCCAGTAAACTGAACTCCTCCCTATCTCTGTAACCTCCTCCAGCCCATTCACCCCTCCATATCTTTATCACCTCCTCCGGCACCTACACCCCTCCCTATCTCTGTAACCTCCTCCAGCCCCTACACCCCTCCCTATCTCTGTAACCTCCTCCAGGCCCAACAACCCTCCCTATCTCTGTAACCTCCTCCAGCACCTACAACCCTCCCTCTCTCTGTAACCTCCTCCAGCCCCTACAAACCTCTCTATTTCAGTAACCTCCTCCAGCCCTTACAACCTTCCCTATCTCCATAATATCCGGCTGCACCTACAACCCTCCCTATGTCTCTATCCTGCTCTGGCCCCTGCACCCACCCTAAATCTGTAACCTCCTCCAGCCACTACAACCCTCCCTATCTCTGTTACCACCTCCAGCCCCTACACCCCTCCCTATCACTGTAACCTCCTCCAGCCCCTACACCTCCTCCCTATCTCTGTAACCTCCTCCAGCCCCTACACCCCTCCCTAACTCTGTAACCTCCTCCAGCCCCTACACCCCTCCCTATCTCTGTAACCTCCTCCAGCCCCTACACCCCTCCCTATCTCTGTAACCTCCTCCAGCCCCTACACCCCTCCCTATCTCTGTAACCTCCTCCAGCCCCTACAACCTTCCCTATCTCTGTAACCTCCTCCAGCCCCTACACCCCTCCCTATCTCTGTAACCTCCTCCAGCCCCTACAACCTTCCCAATCTCTGTAACCTCCTCCAGCCCCAACACCCCTCCCTATCTCTGTAAACTCCTCGAGCCCCTACACCCCTAACTCTGTAACCTCCTCCAGCCCCTACACCCCTCCCTATCTCTGTAACCTCCTCCAGCCCCTACACCCCTCCCTATCTCTGTATCCTCCTCCAGCCCCTACACCCCTCCCAATCTCTGTAACCTTCTCCAGCCCCGACAACCCTCCCTATCTCTGTCACCACCTCCGGCCCTTGCACCCTCCCTATCTCTGTAACCTCCTCCAGCCCCGACAACCCTCCCTATCTCTGTCACCACCTCCGGCCCTTGCACCCTCCCAATCCCTGTAACCTCCGCCAGCACATACACCCCTCCCTAACTCTGTAACCTCCTCCAGCCCCTACACCCCTCCCTATCTCTGTAACCTCCTCCAGCCCCTACACCCCTCCCTATCTCTGTTACATCCTCGAGCCACTACAACCCTCTCTATCTCTGTAACCTCCTCCAGCCCACACAGCCCTCCCTATCTCGGTAACCTCCTCCGGCCCTTACACCCCTCTCTATCTCTGTAACCTCCTGCAGCCCCTACACCCCTCCCTATCTCTGTAACCTCCTCCAGCCCCTATGACTCTCCCTATCTCTGTAACCTCCTCCAGCCCCTACACCTCTCCCTATCTCTGCAAACTCTTCTAGTCCCTACACCCCTCCCTATCTGTGTAACCTCCTCCAGCCCTCTACAACCCTCCCTATCTCTGTAACCTCCTCCAGCCCCTACAACCCTCCCTATCTCTGTAAATTCCTCCAGCACCTACACACCTCCCAATCTCTGTCAACTCCCCTGGCACTTATACCTCCCTATCTCTGTAACCTCCTCCAGCCCCTGCACCCCTCCCAATCTCTGTAACCTCCTCCAGCCCCTACAACCCTCCCTATCTCTGTCGCCCCCTCCGGCACTTACACCCTCCCTATCTCTGTATCCTCCTCCAGCCCCTACACCCCTCCCAATCTCTGTAACCTCCTCCAGCCCCTACAACACTCCATATCTCTGTCACCACCTCCGGCCGATATACCCTCCCTATCTCTGTAACCTCCTCCGGCCCATATACCCTCCCTATCTCTGTAACCTCCTCCAGCCCCTACACCACTCCCTATCTCTGTAACTTCCTCCAGCCCCTACACCCCTCCCTATCTCTCTATCCCCCTGCAGCCCCTACAACGCTCCCTATCTCTGTAACCTCCTCCAGCCCCTACAACCCTCCCTATCTCTGTCACCTCCTCCAGCCCCTACACCACTCCCTATCTCTGTAACCTCCTCCAGTTCCTACACCCCTCCCTATCTCTGTAACCTCCTCCAGCCACTACACTCCTCCCTATCTCTGTAACCTCCTCCAGCCCCTACATCCCTCCCTATCTCTGTAACTTCCTCCAGCCCCTACACCCCTCCCTATCTCTCTATCCCCCTGCAGCCCCTACAACGCTCCCTATCTCTGTAACCTCCTCCAGCCCCTACAACCCTCCCTATCTCTGTCACCTCCTCCAGCCCCTACACCACTCCCTATCTCTGTAACCTCCTCCAGTTCCTACACCCCTCCCTATCTCTGTAACCTCCTCCAGCCACTACACTCCTCCCTATCTCTGTAACCTCCTCCAGCCCCTACATCCCTCCCTATCTGTGTAACCTCCTCCAGCCCTCTACAACCCTCCCTATCTCTGTAAATTCCTCCAGCACCTACACGCATCCCAATCTCTGTCACCTCCCCTGGCACTTATACCTCCCTATCTCTGTATCCTCCTCCAGCCCCTATACCCCTCCCAATCTCTGTAACCTCCTCCAGCCCCTACAACCCTCCCTATCTCTGTCACCACCTCCGGCCCTTATACCCGCCCTATCTCTGTAACCTGCGGCTGCAGCTAAAACCCTCCCTATCTCGGTAACATCCTCGAGCCACTAAAACCCTCTCTATCTCTGTAACCTCCTCCAGCCCCTACAAACCTATCTCTGTAACCTCCTCCAGCCCCTAAAAACCGCCCTATCTCTGTCACCTCCTCCAGCCCCTACACCTCTCCCTATCTCTGTAAACTCCTCCAGCCCCTACACCCCTCCCTATCTGTGTAACCTCCTCCAGCCCTCTACAACCCTCCCTATCTCTGTAACCTCCTCCAGCCCCTACACCGCTCCCTATCTCTGTAACCTCCTCCAGCCCCTACACCCTCCCTATCTCTGTAACCTCCTCCAGCCCCTACACCCTCCCTATCTCTGTAAATTACTCCAGCACCTACACACCTCCCAATCTCTGTCACCTCCCCTGGCACTTATACCTCCCTATCTCCCTATCCTCCTCCAGCCCCTACACCACTCCCTATCTCTGTAACCACCTCCGGCCCTTAAACCCTCCCTATCTCTGTAACCTCCTCCAGCCCCTACACACCTCCCAATCCCTGTAACCTCCTCCAGCCCCTACACCCCTCCCTAACTCTGTAACCTCCTCCAGCCCCTACACCCCTCCCTATCTCAGTAACCTGCGACTGCAGCTACAACCCTCCCTATCTCTGTAACATCCTCGAGCCACTACAACCCTCCCTATCTCTGTAACCTCCTCCAGCCCACAGAGCCCTCCCTATCTTGGTAACCTCCTCCGGCCCTTACACCCTCCCCATCTCAATAACCTCCTCCAGCCTCTACAAAAATCCCTTTTCTCTGAAACCTCCTGCAGCCCCTACACCCCTCCCTATCTCTGTAACCTCCTCCAGCCCCTACAACCCTCCCTATCTCTGTAACCTCCTCCAGCCCCTACACCCCTCGCAATCTCTGTAACCTCCTCCAGCCCCTACAACCCACCCTATCTCTGTAACCTCCTCCAGCCCCTACAACCCACCCTATCTCTGTAACCTCCTACAACTCTCCCTATCTCTGTAACCTCCTCCAGCCCCTACACCCCTCCCTATCTCTGTAACCTCCTCCAGCCTTACACTCATCCCTATCTCTGTAACCTCCTCCAGCCCCTAAAAACCTCCCTATCTCTGTAACCTCCTCCAGCCCCTACAACACTCCCTATCTCTGCAACCTCCTCCAGCCTCTACACCCCTCCCTATCTCTGTAACCTCCTCCAGCCCCCTACACCTCTCCCTATCTCTGTAAACTCCTCCAGCCCCCAACACCCCTCCCTATCTCTGTAACCTCCTCCAGCCCCTACACCCTCCCTATCTCTGTAACCTCCTCCAGCCGCTACACCCCTCCCTATCTGTGTAACCTCCTCCAGGCCTCTACAACCCTCCCTATCTCTGTAACCTCCTCCAGCCCCTACAACCCTCCCTATCTCTGTAAATTCCTCCAGCACCTACACACCTCCCAATCTCTGTAACCTCCTCCAGCCCCTACAACCCTCCCTATCTCTGTCACCACCTCCGGCCCTTACACCCTCCCTATCTCTGTAAACTCCTCCTGCCCCAACACCCCTCCCAATCTCTATAACCTCCTCCAGCCCCTACACCCCTCCCTAACTCTGTATCCTCCTCCAGCCCCTACACCCCTCCCAATCTCTGTAACCTCCAGCAGCCCCTACAACCCTCCCTATCTCTTTCACCCCCTCCGGCCCTTACACCCTCCCTATCTCTGTAACCTCCTCCAGCCCCTACCCCCCTCCCTATCTCTGTAACCTGCGGCTGCAGCTACAACCCTCTCTATCTCTGAAACCTCCTCCAGCCCACACAGCCCTCCCTATCTCGGGAACCTCCTCCGGCCCTTACACCCTCCCTATCTCTGTAACCTCCTCCAGCCCGTACACCCCTCCCTATCTCTATAAGCTCCTCCAGCCTCTACAAAAATCCCTTTCTCTGTAACCTCCTCCAGCCCCTACACCCATCCCTATCTCTGTAACCTCCTGCAGCCCCTACACCCCTCCCGATCTCTGTAACTTCCTCCAGCCCCTACACCCCTCCCTATCTCTGTAACCTCCTCCAGCCCCAACAACCCTCCCTATCTCTGTAACCTCCTCCAGCCCCTACACCCCTCCCTATCTCTGTAACCTCCTCCAGCCCCTACACACCTCCCTATCTCTGTAACCTCCTCCAGCCCCAACAACCCTCCCTATCTCTGTAACCTCCTCCAGCCCCTACACACCTCCCTATCTCAGTATCCTCCTTCAGCCCCTAAACCCTCCCTATCTCTGTAACCTCCTCCAACCCCTACACCCCTCCCTATCTCAGTAACCTCCTCCAGCCCCAACAACCTTCCCTATCTCCATAACCTCCAGCTGCAGCTGCAGCCCTCTCTATCTCTGTAAAATCCTCCAGCCCCTACAACTCTCCCTATCTCTGTAACCTCCTCCAGCCCCTACACCCTCCCTATCTCTGTAACCTCCTCCAGCCCCTACACCCCTCCCTATCTCTGTAACCTCCTCCAGCCCCTACATCCATCCCTATCTCTGTAACCTCCTCCAGCCCCTACACCCCTCCCTATCTCTGTAACCTCCTCCAGCCCCTACATCCATCCCTATCTCTGTAACCTCCTCCAGCCTGTACAACCCTCCCTATCTCTGTAACCTCCTCCAAACCTCCACCACTCACTATCCCTCTATCCACCTTAAGCCACTACAACATCGCTATCTCTGTAACCTCCTTCAGCACCTCCACCCCTCCCTATCTCTGTCACCTCCTCCAGTCCCTACAACCCTCCCTATCTCTGTCACCTCCTCCAGCCCTTACACCACTCCCTATCTCTGTAACCACCTACAGACCCTACAACCCTCCCAATCTCTGTAACCTCCTCCAGCCCCTACAACCCTCCCTATCTCTGTAACCACCTCCAGCCCCTACACCCTTCCCTATCTCTGCAACCTCCTCCGGCCCCTACACCCCTCCCTATCTCTGTAACCTCCTCCAGCCCCTACACCCCTCCCTATCTCTGTAACCTCCTCCGGCCCCTACACCCTTCCCTATCTCTGTAACCTCCTCCAGTAAACTGAACGCCTCCCTATCTCTGTAACATCCTCCAGCCCATTCACCCCTCCATATCTCTATCACCTCCTCCGGCCCCTACACCCCTCCCTATCTCTGTAACCTCCTCCAGCCCCTACACCCCTCCCTATCTCTGTAACCTCCTCCAGCCACGACACTCCTCCCTATCTCTGTAACCTCCTCCCGTTCCTAGACCCCTCCCTATCTCTGTAACCTCCTCCAGCACCTACAACCCTCCCTCTCTCTGTAACCTCCTCCAGCCCCTACACGCCTCCCTATCTGTGTAACCTCCTCCAGCCCATACAACCTTCCCTATCTCTGTAACCTCCTCCAGCCCCTCCACCACTCACTATCCCTCTATCCACCTTAAGCCACTACAACCTCGCTATCTCTGTAACCTCCTTCAGCACCTCCACCCCTCCCTATCTCTGTCACCTCCTCCAGCCCCTACACCACTCCCTATCTCTGTAACCACATCCATTCCCTACACCCTTACCTATCTCTGTAACCTCCTCCAGTAAACTGAAATCCTCCCTATCTCTGTAACCTCCTCCAGCCCATTCACCCCTCCATATCTTTATCACCTCCTCCGGCCCCTACACCCCTCCCTATCTCTGTAACCTCCTCCAGCCCCTACACCCCTCCCTATCTCTGTAACCTCCTCCAGCCCCAACATTCCTCCCTATCTCTGTAACCTCCTCCAGCACCTACAACCCTCCCTCTCTCTGTAACCTCCTACAGCCCCTACAAACCTCTCTATTTCAGTAACCTCCTCCAGCCCATACAACCTTCCCTATCTCCATAACATCCGGCTGCACCTACAACCCTCCCTATGTCTCTAACCTGCTCTGGCCCCTGCACCCACCCTAAATCTGTAACCTCCTCCAGCCACTACAACCCTCCCTATCTCTGTTACCACCTCCAGCCCCTACACCCCTCCCTATCACTGTAAGCTCCTCCAGCCCCTACACCCCTCCCTATCTCTGTAACCTCCTCCAGCCCCTACACCCCTCCCTATCTCTGTAACCTCCTCCAGCCCCTACACCCCTCCCTATCTCTGTAACCTCCTCCAGCCCCTACACCCCTCCCTATCTCTGTAACCTCCTCCAGCCCCTACACCCCTCCCTATCTCTGTAACATCCTCCAGCCCCTACAACCCTCCCTATCTCTGTAAACTCCTCGAGCCCCTACACCCCTAACTCTGTAACCTCCTCCAGCCCCTACACCCCTCCCTATCTCTGTAACCTCCTCCATCCCTACACCCCTCCCTATCTGTGTAACCTCCTCCAGCTCCTACAAAACTCCCTATCTCTGTTACCTCCTCCAGCCCCTATACCCCTCCCTATCTCTGTAACCTCCTCCAGCGCCTACACCCCTCCCTATCTCTGTAACATCCTCCAGCCCCTACACCCCTCCCTATCTCTGTTACCTCCTCCAGCCCCTGCGACCGTTCCTATCTCTGTAACCTCCTCCAGCCCCTACAACCCTCCCTATCTCTGTTACCTCCTCCAGCCCCTACACCCCTCCCTATCTCTGTAACCTCCTCCAGCCCCTATACCCCTCCCTATCTCTGCAACCTCCTCCAGCCCCTACACCCCTCCCTATCTCGGTAACCTCCTCCGGCCCTTACACCCCTCCCTATCTCTGTAACCTCCTGCAGCACCTACACCCCTCCCTATCTCTGTAACCTCCTCCAGCCCCTACGACTCTCCCTATCTCTGTAACCTCCTCCAGCCCCTACACCTCTCCCTATCTCTGTAAACTCCTCTAGCCCCTACACCCCTCCCTATCTGTGTAACCTCCTCCAGCCCTCTACAACCCTCCCTATCTCTGTAACCTCCTCCAGCCCCAACACACCTCCCAATCTCTGTCACCTCCCCTGGCACTTATACCTCCCTATCTCCGTATCCTCCTCCAGCCCCTACACCACTCCCTATCTCTGTAACCACCTCCGGCCCTTAAACCCTCCCTATCTCTGTAACCTCCTCCAGCCCACAGAGCCCTCCCTATCTTGGTAACCTCCTCCGGCCCTTACACCCTCCCCATCTCTATAACCTCCTCCAGCCTCTACAAAAATCCCTTTCTCTGTAACCTCCTGCAGCCCCTACACCCCTCCCTATCTCTGTAACCTCCTCCAGCCCCTACAACCCTCCCTATCTCTGTAACCTCCTCCAGCCCCTACACCCCTCGCAACCTCTGTAACCTCCTCCAGCCCCTACAACCCACCCTATCTCTGTAAGCTCCTCCAGCCCCTACAACCCACCCTATCTCTGTAACCTCCTACAACTCTCCCTATCTCTGTAACCTCCTCCAGCCCCTACACCCCTCCCTATCTCTGTAACCTCCTCCAGCCCCTAAAAACCTCCCTATCTCTGTAACCTCCTCCAGCCCCTACAACACTCCCTATCTCTGTAACCTCCTCCAGCCTCTACACCCCTCCCTATCTCTGTAACCTCCTCCAGCCCCCTACACCTCTCCCTATCTCTGTAAACTCCTCCAGCCCCTACACCCCTCCCTATCTCTGTAACCTCCTCCAGCCCCTACACCCTCCCTATCTCTGTAACCTCCTCCAGCCGCTACACCCCTCCCTATCTGTGTAACCTCCTCCAGGCCTCTACAACCCTCCCTATCTCTGTAACCTCCTCCAGCCCCTACAACCCTCCCTATCTCTGTAAATTCCTCCAGCACCTACATACTTCCCAATCTCTGTAACCTCCTCCAGCCCCTACAACCCTCCCTATCTCTGTCACCACCTCCGGCCCTTACACCCTCCCTATCTCTGAAAACTCCTCCTGCCCCAACACCCCTCCCAATCTCTATAACCTCCTCCAGCACCTACACACCTCCCAATCTCTGTAACCTCCTGCAGCCCCTACAACCCTCCCTATCTCTTTCACCCCCTCCGGCCCTTACATCCTCCCTATCTCTGTAACCTCCTCCAGCCCCTACCCCTCTCCCTATCTCTGTAACCTGCGGCTGCAGCTACAACCCTCTCTATCTCTGTAACCTCCTCCAGCCCACACAGCCCACCCTATCTCGGTAACCTCCTCCGGCCCTTACACCCTCCCTATCTCTGTAACCTCCTCCAGCCCCTACACCCCTCCCTATCTCTATAACCTCCTCCAGCCTCTACACCCCTCCCTATCTCTGTAACCTCCTCCAGCTCCTACACCCCTCCCTATCTCTGTTACCTCCTCCAGCCCCTACACCCCTCCCTATCTCTGTAACCTCCTCCAGCCCCTACACACCTCCCTATCTCTGTAACCTCCTCCAGCCCCAACAACCCTCGCTATCTCTGTAACCTCCTCCAGCCCCAACAACCCTCCCTATCTCTGTAACCTCCTCCAGCCCCTACACACCTCCCAATCTCTGTCACCTCCCCTGGCACTTATACCTCCCTATCTCCGTATCCTCCTCCAGCCCCTACACCACTCCCTATCTCTGTAACCACCTCCGGCCCTTAAACCCTCCCTATCTCTGTAACCTCCTCCAGCCCACAGAGCCCTCCCTATCTTGGTAACCTCCTCCGGCCCTTACACCCTCCCCATCTCTATAACCTCCTCCAGCCTCTACAAAAATCCCTTTCTCTGTAACCTCATGCAGCCCCTACACCCCTCCCTATCTCTGTAACCTCCTCCAACCCCTACAACCCTCCCTATCTCTGTAACCTCCTCCAGCCCCTACACCCCTCGCAATCTCTGTAACCTCCTCCAGCCCCTACAACCCACCCTATCTCTGTAACCTCCTCCAGCCCCTACAACCCACCCTATCTCTGTAACCTCCTACAACTCTCCCTATCTCTGTAACCTCCTCCAGCCCCTACACCCCTCCCTATCTCTGTAACCTCCTCCAGCCCCTAAAAACCTCCCTATCTCTGTAACCTCCTCCAGCCCCTACAACACTCCCTATCTCTGTAACCTCCTCCAGCCTCTACACCCCTCCCTATCTCTGTAACCTCCTCCAGCCCCCTACACCTCTCCCTATCTCTGTAAACTCCTCCAGCCCCTACACCCCTCCCTATCTCTGTAACCTCCTCCAGCCCCTACACCCTCCCTATCTCTGTAACCTCTTCCAGCCGCTACACCCCTCCCTATCTGTGTAACCTCCTCCAGACCTCTACAACCCTCCCTATCTCTGTAACCTCCTCCAGCCCCTACAACCCTCCCTATCTCTGTAAATTCCTCCAGCACCTACACACTTCCCAATCTCTGTAACCTCCTCCAGCCCCTACACCCCTCCCTATCTCTGTAACCTCCTCCAGCCCCTACACCCCTCCCTATCTCTGTAACCTCCTCCAGCCCCTACAACCCTCCCTATCTCTGTAAACTCCTCGAGCCCCTACACCCCTAACTCTGTAACCTCCTCCAGCCCCTACACCCCTCCCTATCTCTGTAACCTCCTCCATCCCTACACCCCTCCCTATCTGTGTAACCTCCTCCAGCTCCTACAAAACTCCCTATCTCTGTTACCTCCTCCAGCCCCTATACCCCTCCCTATCTCTGTAACCTCCTCCAGCGCCTACACCCCTCCCTATCTCTGTAACATCCTCCAGCCCCTACACCCCTCCCTATCTCTGTTACCTCCTCCAGCCCCTGCGACCGTTCCTATCTCTGTAACCTCCTCCAGCCCCTACAACGCTCCCTATCTCTGTTACCTCCTCCAGCCCCTACACCCCTCCCTATCTCTGTAACCTCCTCCAGCCCCTATACCCCTCCCTATCTCTGCAACCTCCTCCAGCCCCTACACCCCTCCCTATCTCGGTAACCTCCTCCGGCCCTTACACCCCTCCCTATCTCTGTAACCTCCTGCAGCCCCTACACCCCTCCCTATCTCTGTAACCTCCTCCAGCCCCTACGACTCTCCCTATCTCTGTAACCTCCTCCAGCCCCTACACCTCTCCCTATCTCTGTAAACTCCTCTAGCCCCTACACCCCTCCCTATCTGTGTAACCTCCTCCAGCCCTCTACAACCCTCCCTATCTCTGTAACCTCCTCCAGCCCCAACACACCTCCCAATCTCTGTCACCTCCCCTGGCACTTATACCTCCCTATCTCCGTATCCTCCTCCAGCCCCTACACCACTCCCTATCTCTGAAACCACCTCCGGCCCTTAAACCCTCCCTATCTCTGTAACCTCCTCCAGCCCACAGAGCCCTCCCTATCTTGGTAACCTCCTCCGGCCCTTACACCCTCCCCATCTCTATAACCTCCTCCAGCCTCTACAAAAATCCCTTTCTCTGTAACCTCCTGCAGCCCCTACACCCCTCCCTATCTCTGTAACCTCCTCCAGCCCCTACAACCCTCCCTATCTCTGTAACCTCCTCCAGCCCCTACACCCCTCGCAATCTCTGGAACCTCCTCCAGCCCCTACAACCCACCCTATCTCTGTAACCTCCTCCAGCCCCTACAACCCACCCTATCTCTGTAACCTCCTACAACTCTCCCTATCTCTGTAACCTCCTCCAGCCCCTACACCCCTCCCTATCTCTGTAACCTCCTCCAGCCCCTAAAAACCTCCCTATCTCTGTAACCTCCTCCAGCCCCTACAACACTCCCTATCTCTGTAACCTCCTCCAGCCTCTACACCCCTCCCTATCTCTGTAACCTCCTCCAGCCCCCTACACCTCTCCCTATCTCTGTAAACTCCTCCAGCCCCTACACCCCTCCCTATCTCTGTAACCTCCTCCAGCCCCTACACCCTCCCTATCTCTGTAACCTCCTCCAGCCGCTACACCCCTCCCTATCTGTGTAACCTCCTCCAGGCCTCTACAACACTCCCTATCTCTGTTACCTCCTCCAGCCCCTACAACCCTCCCTATCTCTGTAAATTCCTCCAGCACCTACACACTTCCCAATCTCTGTAACCTCCTCCAGCCCCTACAACCCTCCCTATCTCTGTCACCACCTCCGGCCCTTACACCCTCCCTATCTCTGAAAACTCCTCCTGCCCCAACACCCCTCCCAATCTCTATAACCTCCTCCAGCACCTACACACCTCCCAATCTCTGTAACCTCCTGCAGCCCCTACAACCCTCCCTATCTCTTTCACCCCCTCCGGCCCTTACATCCTCCCTATCTCTGTAACCTCCTCCAGCCCCTACCCCCCTCCCTATCTCTGTAACCTGCGGCTGCAGCTACAACCCTCTCTATCTCTGTAACCTCCTCCAGCCCACACAGCCCTCCCTATCTCGGTAACCTCCTCCGGCCCTTACACCCTCCCTATCTCTGTAACCTCCTCCAGCCCCTACACCCCTCCCTATCTCTATAACCTCCTCCAGCCTCTACAAAAATCCCTTTCTCTGTAACCTCCTCCAGCCCCTACACCCATCCCTATCTCGGTAACCTCCTGCAGCCCCTACACCCCTCCCTATCTCTGTAACTTCCTCCAGCCCCTACACCCCTCCCTATCTCTGTAACCTCCTCCAGCCCCAACAACCCTCCCTATCTCTGTAACCTCCTCCAGCCCCTACACCCCTCCCTATCTCTGTAACCTCCTCCAGCCCCTACACACCTCCCTATCTCTGTAACCTCCTCCAGCCCCAACAACCCTCCCTATCTCTGTAACCTCCTCCAGCCCCTACACACCTCCCTATCTCAGTATCCTCCTTCAGCCCCTAAACCCTCCCTATCTCTGTAACCTCCTCCAAACCCTACACCCCTCCCTCTCTCTGTAACCTCCTACAGCCCCTACAAACCTCTCTATTTCAGTAACCTCCTCCAGCCCATACAACCTTCCCTATCTCCATAACATCCGGCTGCACCTACAAACCTCCCTATGTCTCTATCCTGCTCTGGCCCCTGCACCCACCCTAAATCTGTAACCTCCTCCAGCCACTACAACCCTCCCTATCTCTGTTACCACCTCCAGCCCCTACACCTCCTCCCTATCTCTGTAACCTCCTCCAGCCCCTACACCCCTCCCTATCTCTGTAACCTCCTCCAGCCCCTACACCCCTCCCTATCTCTGTAACCTCCTCCAGCCCCTACACCCCTCCCTATCTCTGTAACCTCCTCCAGCCCCTACACCCCTCCCTATCTCTGTAACCTCCTCCAGCCCCTACAACCCTCCCTATCTCTGTAAACTCCTCCAGCCCCTACACCCCTAACTCTGTAACCTCCTCCAGCCCCTACACCCCTCCCTATCTCTGTAACCTCCTCCATCCCTACACCCCTCCCTATCTGTGTAACCTCCTCCAGCTCCTACAAAACTCCCTATCTCTGTTACCTCCTCCAGCCCCTATACCCCTCCCTATCTCTGTAACCTCCTCCAGCGCCTACACCCCTCCCTATCTCTGTAACATCCTCCAGCCCCTACACCCCTCCCTATCTCTGTTACCTCCTCCAGCCCCTGCGACCGTTCCTATCTCTGTAACCTCCTCCAGCCCCTACAACCCTCCCTATCTCTGTTACCTCCTCCAGCCCCTACACCCCTCCCTATCTCTGTAACCTCCTCCAGCCCCTATACCCCTCCCTATCTCTGTAACATCCTCCAGCCCCTACACCCCTCCCTATCTCTGTTACCTCCTCCAGCCCCTGCGACCGTTCCTATCTCTATAACCTCCTCCAGCCTCTACAAAAATCCCTTTCTCTGTAACCTCCTGCAGCCCCTACACCCCTCCCTATCTCTGTAACCTCCTCCAGCCCCTACAACCCTCCCTATCTCTGTAACCTCCTCCAGCCCATACACCCCTCGCAATCTCTGTAACCTCCTCCAGCCCCTACAACCCACCCTATCTCTGTAACCTCCTCCAGCCCCTACAACCCACCCTATCTCTGTAACCTCCTACAACTCTCCCTATCTCTGTAACCTCCTCCAGCCCCTACACCCCTCCCTATCTCTGTAACCTCCTCCAGCCCCTAAAAACCTCCCTATCTCTGTAACCTCCTCCAGCCCCTACAACACTCCCTATCTCTGTAACCTCCTCCAGCCTCTACACCCCTCCCTATCTCTGTAACCTCCTCCAGCCCCCTACACCTCTCCCTATCTCTGTAAACTCCTCCAGCCCCTACACCCCTCCCTATCTCTGTAACCTCCTCCAGCCCCTACACCCTCCCTATCTCTGTAACCTCTTCCAGCCGCTACACCCCTCCCTATCTGTGTAACCTCCTCCAGGCCTCTACAACCCTCCCTATCTCTGTAACCTCCTCCAGCCCCTACAACCCTCCCTATCTCTGTAAATTCCTCCAGCACCTACACACTTCCCAATCTCTGTAACCTCCTCCAGCCCCTACAACCCTCCCTATCTCTGTCACCACCTCCGGCCCTTACACCCTCCCTATCTCTGAAAACTCCTCCTGCCCCAACACCCCTCCCAATCTCTATAACCTCCTCCAGCACCTACACACCTCCCAATCTCTGTAACCTCCTGCAGCCCCTACAACCCTCCCTATGTCTTTCACCCCCTCCGGCCCTTACATCCTCCCTATCTCTGTAACCTCCTCCAGCCCCTACCCCCCTCCCTATCTCTGTAACCTGCGGCTGCAGCTACAACCCTCTCTATCTCTGTAACCTCCTCCAGCCCACACAGCCCTCCCTATCTCGGTAACCTCCTCCGGCCCTTACACCCTCCCTATCTCTGTAACCTCCTCCAGCCCCTACACCCCTCCCTATCTCTATAACCTCCTCCAGCCTCTACAAAAATCCCTTTCTCTGTAACCTCCTCCAGCCCCTACACCCATCCCTATCTCTGTAACCTCCTGCAGCCCCTACACCCCTCCCTATCTCTGTAACTTCCTCCAGCCCCTACACCCCTCCCTATCTCTGTAACCTCCTCCAGCCCCAACAACCCTCCCTATCTCTGTAACCTCCTCCAGCCCCTACACCCCTCCCTATCTCTGTAACCTCCTCCAGCCCCTACACACCTCCCTATCTCTGTAACCTCCTCCAGCCCCTACACCCCTCCCTATCTCTGTAACCTCCTCCAGCCCCTACACACCTCCCTATCTCAGTATCCTCCTTCAGCCCCTAAACCCTCCCTATCTCTGTAACCTCCTCCAACCCCTACACCCCTCCCTATCTCTGTAACCTCCTCCAGCCCCAACAACCTTCCCTATCTCCATAACCTCCAGCTGCAGCTGCAGCCCTCTCTATCTCTGTAAAATCCTCCAGCCCATACAACGCTCCCTATCTCTGTAACCTCCTCCAGCCCCTACTCCCTCCCTATCTCTGTAACCTCCTCCAGCCTATACAACCCTCCCTATCTCTGTAACCTCCTCCAAACCTCCACCACTCACTATCCCTCCATCCACCTTAAGCCACTACAACCTCGCTATCTCTGTAACCTCCTTCAGCACCTCCACCCCTCCCGATCTCTGTCACCTCCTCCAGTCCCTACAACCCTCCCTATCTCTGTCACCTCCTCCAGCCCATACACCACTCCCTATCTCTGTAACCTCCTCCAGCCCCTACACCCCTCCCTATCTCTGTAACCTCCTCCAGCCCCTACACCCCTCCCTATCTCTGTAACCTCCTCCAGCCCCTACACCCCTCCCTATCTCTGTAACCTCCTCCGGCCCCTACACCCTTCCCTATCTCTGTAACCTCCTCCAGTAAACTGAACGCCTCCCTATCTCTGTAACCTCCTCCAGCCCATTCACCCCTCCATATCTCTATCACCTCCTCCGGCCCCTACACCCCTCCCTATCTCTGTAACCTCCTCCAGCCCCTACACCCCTCACTATCTCTGTAACCTCCTCCAGCCCATACAACCTTCCCTATCTCTGTAACCTCCTCCAGCCCCTCCACCACTGACTATCCCTCTATCCACCTTAAGCCACTACAACCTCGCTATCTCTGTAACCTCCTTCAGCACCTCCACCCCTCCCTATCTCTGTCACCTCCTCCAGCCCCTACACCACTCCCTATCTCTGTAACCACATCCATTCCCTACACCCCTCCCGATCTCTGTAACCTCCTCCAGCCCCTACACCCCTCCCTATCTCTGTAACCACATCCATTCCCTACACCCCTCCCTATCTCTGTAACCTCCTCCAGCCCCTACACCCCTCCCTATCTCTGTAACCTCCTCCAGCCCCTACACCCCTCCCGATCTCTGTAACCTCCTCCAGACCCTACACCCCTCCCTATCTCTGTAACCTCCTCCAGCCCCTACACCCCTCCCTATCTCTGTAACCTCCTCCAGCCCCTACAACCCTCCCTATCTCTGTAAACTCCTCGAGCCCTTACACCCCTAACTCTGTAACCTCCTCCAGCCCCTACACCCCTCCCTATCTCTGTAACCTCCTCCATCCCTACACCCCTCCCTATCTGTGTAACCTCCTCCAGCCCCTACAAAACTCCCTATCTGTTACCTCCTCCAGCCCCTATACCCCTCCCTATCTCTGTAACCTCCTCCAGCCCCTACACCCCTCCCTATCTCTGTAACCTCCTCCAGCCCCTACACCCCTCCCTATCTCTGTTACCTCCTCCAGCCCCTGCGACCGTTCCTATCTCTGTAACCTCCTCCAGCCCCTACAACCCTCCCTATCTCTGTTACCTCCTCCAGCCCCTACACCCCTCCCTATCTCTGTAACCTCCTCCAGCCCCTATACCCCTCCCTATCTCTGTAACCTCCTCCAGCCCCTACACCCCTCCCTATCTCTGTTACCTCCTCCAGCCCCTACACCCCTCCCTATCTCTGTAACCTCCTCCAGCCCCTACACCCCTCCCTATCTCTGTTACCTCCTCCAGCCCCTGCGACCGTTCCTATCTCTGTAACCTCTTCCCGCCCCTACACCCCTCCCTATCTCTGTAACCTCCTCCAGCCCCTACACCCCTCCCTATCTCTGTAACCTCCTCCAGCCCCTACACCCCTCCCTATCTCTGTAACCTCCTCCAGCCCCTACACCCCTCCCTATCTCTGTAACCTCCTCCAGCCCCTACACCCCTCCCTATCTCTGTAACCTCCTCCAGCCCCTACACCCCTCCCTATCTCTGTAACCTCCTCCAGCCCCTACACCCCTCCCTATCTCTGTAAGCTCCTCCAGCCCCTACAACCCTCCCTATCTCTGTAAACTCCTCCAGCCCCTACACCCCTAACTCTGTAACCTCCTCCAGCCCCTACACCCCTCCCTATCTCTGTAACCTCCTCCATCCCTACACCCCTCCCTATCTGTGTAACCTCCTCCAGCCCCTACAAAACTCCCTATCTCTGTTACCTCCTCCAGCCCCTATACCCCTCCCTTTCTCTGTAACCTCCTCCAGCCCCTACACCCCTCCCTATCTCTGTAACCTCCTCCAGCCCCTACACCCCTCCCTATCTCTGTTACCTCCTCCAGCCCCTGCGACCATTCCTATCTCTGTAACCTCCTCCAGCCCCTACAACCCTCCCTATCTCTGTCACCTCCTCCAGCCCCTACACCCCTCCCTATCTCTGTAACATCCTCCAGCCCCTACAACCCTCCCTATCTCTGTAACCTCCTCCAGCCCCTACACCCCTTCCTATCTCTGTAACCTCCTCCAGCCCCTACACCCCTCCCTATCTCTGTAAATTCCTCCAGCACCTACACACCTCCCAATCTCTGTCACCTCCCCTGGCACTTATACCTCCCTATCTCCGTATCCTCCTCCAGCCCCTACACCACTCCCTATCTCTGTAACCACCTCCGGCCCTTAAACCCTCCCTATCTCTGTAACCTCCTCCAGCCCCTACACACCTCCCAATCCCTGTAACCTCCTCCTCTCCCTACACCCCTCCCTATCTTTGTAACCTCCTCCAGCCCCTACACCCCTCCCTATCTCTGTAACCTCCTCCAGCCCCTACACGCCTCCCTAACTCTGTAACCTCCTCCAGCCCCTACACCCCTCCCTATCTCTGTAACCTCTTCCAGCCCCCACACCCCTCCCTATCTCTGTAACCTCCTCCTGCCCCTACACCCCTCCCTATCTCAGTAACCTGCGGCTGCAGCTACAACCCTCCCTATCTCTGTAACATCCTCGAGCCACTACAACCCTCTCTATCTCTGTAACCTCCTCCAGCCCACACAGCCCTCCCTATCTTGGTAACCTCCTCCGGCCCTTACACCCTCCCCATCTCTATAACCTCCTCCAGCCTCTACAAAAATCCCTTTCTCTGTAACCTCCTGCAGCCCCTACACCCCTCCCTATCTCTGTAACCTCCTCCAGCCACTACACCCCTCGCAATCTCTGTAACCTCCTCCAGCCCCTACAACCCACCCTATCTCTGTAACCTCCTCCAGCCCCTACAACCCACCCTATCTCTGTAACCTCCTACAACTCTCCCTATCTCTGTAACCTCCTCCAGCCCCTACACCCCTCCCTATCTCTGTAACCTCCTCCAGCCTTACACTCATCCCTATCTCTGTAACCTCCTCCAGCCCCTAAAAACCTCCCTATCTCTGTAACCTCCTCCAGCCCCTACAACACTCCCTATCTCTGTAACCTCCTCCAGCCTCTACACCCCTCCCTATCTCTGTAACCTCCTCCAGCCCCCTACACCTCTCCCTATCTCTGTAAACTCCTCCAGCCCCTACACCCCTCGCTATCTCTGTAACCTCCTCCAGCCCCTACACCCTCCCTATCTCTGTAACCTCCTCCAGCCGCTACACCCCTCCCTATCTGTGTAACCTCCTCCAGGCCTCTACTACCCTCCCTATCTCTGTAACCTCCTCCAGCCCCTACACCCCTCCCTATCTCTGTAACCTCCTCCAGCCCCTACAACCCTCCCTATCTCTGTAAACTCCTCCAGCACCTACACACCTCCCAATCTCTGTAACCTCCTCCAGCCCCTACAACCCTCCCTATCTCTGTCACCTCCTCCGGCCCTTACACCCTCCCTATCTCTGTAAACCCCTCCAGCCCCTACACCCCTCCCAATCTCTGTAACCTCCTCCAGCCCCTACACTCCTCCCTAACTCTGTATCCTCCTCCAGCCCCTACACCCCTCCCAATCTCTGTAACCTCCTGCAGCCCCTACAACCCTCCCTATCTCTTTCACCCCCTCCGGCACTTACACCCTCCCTATCTCTGTAACCTCCTCCAGCCCCTACCCCCCTCCCTATCTCTGTAACCTGCGGCTGCAGCTACAACCCTCTCTATCTCTGTAAGCTCCTCCAGCACACACAGCCCTCCCTATCTCAGTATCCTCCTACAGCCCCTAAACCCTCCCTATCTCTGTAACCTCCTCCAACCCCTACACCCCTCCCTATCTCTGTAACCTCCTCCAGCCCCAACAACCTTCCCTATCTCCATAACCTCCAGCTGCAGCTGCAGCCCTCCCTATCTCTGTAAAATCCTCCAGCCCCTACAACGCTCCCTATCTCTGTAACCTCCTCCAGCCTGTACAACCCTCCCTATCTCTGTAACCTCCTCCAAACCTCCACCACTCACTATCCCTCTATCCACCTTAAGCCACTACAACCTCGCTATCTCTGTAACCTCCTTCAGCACCTCCACCCCTCCCTATCTCTGTCACCTCCTCCAGTCCCTACAACCCTCCCTATCTCTGTCACCTCCTCCAGCCCATACACCACTCCCTATCTCTGTAACCACCTACAGACCCTACAACCCTCCCAATCTCTGTAACCTCCTCCAGCCCCTACAACCCTCCCTATCTCTGTAACCACCTCCACCCCCTACACCCTTCCCAATCTCTGCAACCTCCTCCGGCCCCTACACCCCTCCCTATCTCTGTAACCTCCTCCAGCCCCTACACCCCTCCCTATCTCTGTAACCTCCTCCGGCCCCTACACCCTTCCCTATCTCTGTAACCTCCTCCAGTAAACTGAACGCCTCCCTATCTCTGTAACCTCCTCCGGCCCCTACACCCTTCCCTATCTCTGTAACCTCCTCCAGCCCCTACACCCCTCCCTATCTCTGTAAACTCCTCCAACCCCTACACCCCTCCCTATCTCTGTAACCTCCTCCAGCCACGACACTCCTCCCTATCTCTGTAACCTCCTCCCGTCCCTAGACCCCTCCCTATCTCTGTAACCTCCTCCAGCACCTACAACCCTCCCTCTCTCTGTAACCTCCTCCAGCCCCTACACGCCTCCCTATCTGTGTAACCTCCTCCAGCCCATACTACCTTCCCTATCTCTGTAACCTCCTCCAGCCCCTACACCCCTCCCTATCTCTGTTACCTCCTCCAGCCCCTGCGACCGTTCCTATCTCTGTAACCTCCTCCAGCCCCTACAACCCTCCCTATCTCTGTCACCTCCTCCAGCCCCTACAGCCCTCCCTATCTCTGTAACATCCTCCAGCCCCTACAACCCTCCCTATCTCTGTAACCTCCTCCAGCCCCTACACCCCTTCCTATCTCTGTAACCTCCTCCAGCCCCTACACCCCTCCCTATCTCTGTAACCTCCTCCAGCCCCTACAACCCTCCCTATCTCTGTAAATTCCTCCAGCACCTACACACCTCCCAATCTCTGTCACCTCCCCTGGCACTTATACCTCCCTATCTCCGTATCCTCCTCCAGCCCCTACACCACTCCCTATCTCTGTAACCACCTCCGGCCCTTAAACCCTCCCTATCTCTGTAACCTCCTCCAGCCCCTACACACCTCCCAATCCCTGTAACCTCCTCCTCTCCCTACACCCCTCCCTATCTTTGTAACCTCCTCCAGCCCCTACACCCCTCCCTATCTCTGTAACCTCCTCCAGCCCCTACACGCCTCCCTAACTCTGTAACCTCCTCCAGCCCCTACACCCCTCCCTATCTCTGTAACCTCTTCCAGCCCCCACACCCCTCCCTATCTCTGTAACCTCCTCCTGCCCCTACACCCCTCCCTATCTCAGTAACCTGCGGCTGCAGCTACAAGCCTCCCTATCTCTGTAACATCCTCGAGCCACTACAACCCTCTCTATCTCTGTAACCTCCTCCAGCCCACACAGCCCTCCCTATCTTGGTAACCTCCTCCGGCCCTTACACCCTCCCCATCTCTATAACCTCCTCCAGCCTCTACAAAAATCCCTTTCTCTGTAACCTCCTGCAGCCCCTACACCCCTCCCTATCTCTGTAACCTCCTCCAGCCACTACACCCCTCGCAATCTCTGTAACCTCCTCCAGCCCCTACAACCCACCCTATCTCTGTAACCTCCTCCAGCCCCTACAACCCACCCTATCTCTGTAACCTCCTACAACTCTCCCTATCTCTGTAACCTCCTCCAGCCCCTACACCCCTCCCTATCTCTGTAACCTCCTCCAGCCTTACACTCATCCCTATCTCTGTAACCTCCTCCAGCCCCTAAAAACCTCCCTATCTCTGTAACCTCCTCCAGCCCCTACAACACTCCCTATCTCTGTAACCTCCTCCAGCCTCTACACCCCTCCCTATCTCTGTAACCTCCTCCAGCCCCCTACACCTCTCCCTATCTCTGTAAACACCTCCAGCCCCTACACCCCTCCCTATCTCTGTAACCTCCTCCAGCCCCTACACCCTCCCTATCTCTGTAACCTCCTCCAGCCGCTACACCCCTCCCTATCTGTGTAACCTCCTCCAGGCCTCTACTACCCTCCCTATCTCTGTAACCTCCTCCAGCCCCTACAACCCTCCCTATCTCTGTAAATTCCTCCAGCACCTACACACCTCCCAATCTCTGTAACCTCCTCCAGCCCCTACAACCCTCCCTATCTCTGTCACCACCTCCGGCCCCTACACCCCTCCCTATCTCTGTAACCTCCTCCAGCCCCTACACCCCTCCCTATCTCTGTAACCTCCTCCAGCCCCTACACCCCTCCCTATCTCTGTAAACTCCTCCAACCCCTACACCCCTCCCTATCTCTGTAACCTCCTCCAGCCACGACACTCCTCCCTATCTCTGTAACCTCCTCCCGTCCCTAGACCCCTCCCTATCTCTGTAACCTCCTCCAGCACCTACACCCCTCCCTATCTCTGTAACCTCCTCCAGCCCCTACACCCCTCCCTATCTCTGTAAACTCCTCCAACCCCTACACCCCTCCCTATCTCTGTAACCTCCTCCAGCCACGACACTCCTCCCTATCTCTGTAACCTCCTCCCGTCCCTAGACCCCTCCCTATCTCTGTAAACTCCTCCAGCCCCTACACCCCTCCCAATCTCTGTAACCTCCTCCAGCCCCTACACTCCTCCCTAACTCTGTATCCTCCTCCAGCCCCTACACCCCTCCCAATCTCTGTAACCTCCTGCAGCCCCTACAACCCTCCCTATCTCTTTCACCCCCTCCGGCACTTACACCCTCCCTATCTCTGTAACCTCCTCCAGCCCCTACCCCCCTCCCTATCTCTGTAACCTGCGGCTGCAGCTACAACCCTCTCTATCTCTGTAACCTCCTCCAGCCCACACAGCCCTCCCTATCTCGGTAACCTCCTCCGGCCCTTACACCCTCCCTATCTCTGTAACCTCCTCCAGCCCCTACACCCCTCCCTATCTCTATAACCTCCTCCAGCCTCTACAAAAATCCCTTTCTCTGTAACCTCCTCCAGCCCCTACACCCCTCCCTATCTCTGTAACCTCCTGCAGCCCCTACACCCCTCCCTATCTCTGTAACTTCCTCCAGCCCCTACACCCCTCCCTATCTCTGTAAACTCCTCTGGCCCCTACACCCCTCCCTATCTCTGTAACCTCCTCCAGCCCCAACAACCCTCCCTATCTCTGTAACCTCCTCCAGCCCCTACACACCTCCCTATCTCTGTAACCTCCTCCAGCCCCTACACACCTCCCTATCTCTGTAACCTCCTCCAGCCCCAACAACCCTCGCTATCTCTGTAACCTCCTCCAGCCCCAACAACCCTCCCTATCTCTGTAACCTCCTCCAGCCCTTACACACCTCCCTATCTCAGTATCCTCCTACAGCCCCTAAACCCTCCCTATCTCTGTAACCTCCTCCAACCCCTACACCCCTCCCTATCTCTGTAACCTCCTCCAGCCCCAACAACCTTCCCTATCTCCATAACCTCCAGCTGCAGCTGCAGCCCTCCCTATCTCTGTAAAATCCTCCAGCCCCTACAACGCTCCCTATCTCTGTAACCTCCTCCAGCCTGTACAACCCTCCCTATCTCTGTAACCTCCTCCAAACCTCCACCACTCACTATCCCTCTATCCACCTTAAGCCACTACAACCTCGCTATCTCTGTAACCTCCTTCAGCACCTCCACCCCTCCCTATCTCTGTCACCTCCTCCAGTCCCTACAACCCTCCCTATCTCTGTCACCTCCTCCAGCCCATACACCACTCCCTATCTCTGTAACCACCTACAGACCCTACAACCCTCCCAATCTCTGTAACCTCCTCCAGCCCCTACAACCCTCCCTATCTCTGTAACCACCTCCAGCCCCTACACCCTTCCCTATCTCTGCAACCTCCTCCGGCCCCTACACCCCTCCCTATCTCTGTAACCTCCTCCAGCCCCTACACCCCTCCCTATCTCTGTAACCTCCTCCGGCCCCTACACCCTTCCCTATCTCTGTCACCTCCTCCAGTAAACTGAACGCCTCCCTATCTCTGTAACCTCCTCCAGCCCATTCACCCCTCCATATCTCTATCACCTCCTCCGGCCCCTACACCCTTCCCTATCTCTGTAACCTCCTCCAGCCCCTACACCCCTCCCTATCTCTGTAAACTCCTCCAACCCCTACACCCCTCCCTATCTCTGTAACCTCCTCCAGCCACGACACTCCTCCCTATCTCTGTCACCTCCTCCCGTCCCTAGACCCCTCCCTATCTCTGTAACCTCCTCCAGCACCTACAACCCTCCCTCTCTCTGTAACCTCCTCCAGCCCCTACACGCCTCCCTATCTGTGTAACCTCCTCCAGCCCATACAACCTTCCCTATCTCTGTAACCTCCTCCAGCCCCTCCACCACTCACTATCCCTCTATCCACCTTAAGCCACTACAACCTCGCTATCTCTGTAACCTCCTTCAGCACCTCCACCCCTCCCTATCTCTGTCACCTCCTCCAGCCCCTACACCACTCCCTATCTCTGTAACCACATCCATTCCCTACACCCTTACCTATCTCTGTAACCTCCTCCAGTAAACTGAACTCCTCCCTACCTCTGTAACCTCCTCCAGCCCATTCACCCCTCCATATCTTTATCACACCCTCCGGCCCCTACACCCCTCCCTATCTCTGTAACCTCCTCCAGCCCCTACACCCCTCCCTATCTCTGTAACCTCCTCCAGCCCCAACAACCCTCCCTATCTCTGTAACCTCCTCCAGCACCTACAACCCTCCCTCTCTCTGTAACCTCCTCCAGCCCCTACAAACCTCTCTATTTCAGTAACCTCCTCCAGCCCATACAACCTTCCCTATCTCCATAACATCCGGCTGCACCTACAACCCTCCCTATGTCTCTATCCTGCTCTGGCCCCTGCACCCACCCTAAATCTGTAACCTCCTCCAGCCACTACAACCCTCCCTATCTCTGTTACCACCTCCAGCCCCTACACCCCTCCCTATCACTGTAACCTCCTCCAGCCCCTACACCTCCTCCCTATCTCTGTAACCTCCTCCAGCCCCTACACCCCTCCCTATCTCTGTAACCTCCTCCAGCCCCTACACCCCTCCCTATCTCTGAAACCTCCTCCAGCCCCTACACCCCTCCCTATCTGTGTAACCTCCTCCAGCCCCTACAACCCTCCCTATCTCTGTAAACTCCTCGAGCCCCTACACCCCTAACTCTGTAACCTCCTCCAGCCCCTACACCCCTCCCTATCTGTGTAACCTCCTCCAGCCCCTACAAAACTCCCTATCTCTGTTACCTCCTCCAGCCCCTAATCCCCTCCCTATCTCTGTAACCTCCTCCAGCCCCTACACCCCTCCCTATCTCTGTTACCTCCTCCAGCCCCTGCGACCGTTCCTATCTCTGTAACCTCCTCCAGCCCCTACAACCCTCCCTATCTCTGTTACCTCCTCCAGCCCCTACACCCCTCCCTATCTCTGTAACCTCCTCCAGCCCCTATACCCCTCCCTATCTCTGTAACCTCCTCCAGCCCCTACACCCCTCCCTATCTCTGTTACCTCCTCCAGCCCCTACACCCCTCCCTATCTCTGTAACCTCCTCCAGCCCCTACACCCCTCCCTATCTCTGTTACCTCCTCCAGCCCCTACACCCCTCCCTATCTCTGTAACCTCCTCCAGACCCTACATCCCTCCCTATCTCTGTTACCTCCTCCAGCCCCTGCGACCGTTCCTATCTCTGTAACCTCTTCCCGCCCCTACACCCCTCCCTATCTCTGTAACCCCCTCCAGCCCCTACACCCCTCCCTATCTCTGTAACCTCCTCCAGCCCCTACACCCCTCCCTATCTCTGTAACCTCCTCCAGCCCCTACACCCCTCCCTATCTCTGTAACCTCCTCCAGCCCCTACACCCCTCCCTATCTCTGTAACCTCCTCCAGCCCCTACAACCCTCCCTATCTCTGTAAACTCCTCCAGCCCCTACACCCCTAACTCTGTAACCTCCTCCAGCCCCTACACCCCTCCCTATCTCTGTAACCTCCTCCATCCCTACACCCCTCCCTATCTGTGCAACCTCCTCCAGCCCCTACAAAACTCCCTATCTCTGTTACCTCCTCCAGCCCCTATACCCCTCCCTATCTCTGTAACCTCCTCCAGCCCCTACACCCCTCCCTATCTCTGTAACCTCCTCCAGCCCCTACACCCCTCCCTATCTCTGTTACCTCCTCCAGCCCCTGCGACCGTTCCTATCTCTGTAACCTCCTCCAGCCCCTACAACCCTCCCTATCTCTGTCACCTCCTCCAGCCCCTACACCCCTCCCTATCTCTGTAACCTCCTCCAGCCCCTATAC
Organism: Isurus oxyrinchus; assembly: GCA_026770705.1. Lineage (NCBI taxonomy): Eukaryota > Metazoa > Chordata > Chondrichthyes > Lamniformes > Lamnidae > Isurus > Isurus oxyrinchus. The sequence continues at coordinate 151,758 of JANJGN010001329.1, forward strand.
CCCTCCCTATCTGTGTAACCTCCTGCAGCCCCTACAACCCTCCCTATGGCTGTAACCTCCTCCAGCCCCTACACCCCTCCCTATCTCTGTAACCTCCTCCAGCCCCTACACCCCTCCCTATCTCTGTTACCTCCTCCAGCCCCTACACCCCTCCCTATCTCTGTAACCTCCTCCAGACCCTACACCCCTCCCTATCTCTGTTACCTCCTCCAGCCCCTGCGACCGTTCCTAAATCTGTAACCTCCTCCAGCCCCTACACCCCTCCCTATCTCTGTAACCTCCTCCAGCCCCTACACCCCTCCCTATCTCTGTAACCTCCTCCAGCCCCTACAACCCTCCCTATCTCTGTAAACTCCTCGAGCCCCTACACCCCTAACTCTGTAACCTCCTCCAGCCCCTACACCCCTCCCTATCTCTGTAACCTCCTCCATCCCTACACCCCTCCCTATCTGTGTAACCTCCTCCAGCCCCTACAAAACTCCCTATCTCTGTTACCTCCTCCAGCCCCTATACCCCTCCCTATCTCTGTAACCTCCTCCAGCCCCTACACCCCTCCCTATCTCTGTAACCTCCTCCAGCCCCTACACCCCTCCCTATGTCTGTTACCTCCTCCAGCCCCTGCGACCGTTCCTATCTCTGTAACCTCCTCCAGCCCCTACAACCCTCCCTATCTCTGTAACCTCCTCCAGACCCTACACCCCTCCCTATCTCTGTTACCTCCTCCAGCCCCTGCGACCGTTCCTATCTCTGTAACCTCTTCCCGCCCCTACACCCCTCCCTATCTCTGTAACCTCCTCCAGCCCCTACACCCCTCCCTATCTCTGTAACCTCCTCCTGCCCCTACACCCCTCCCTATCTCTGTAACCTCCTCCAGCCCCTACACCCCTCCCTATCTCTGTAACCTCCTCCAGACCCTACACCCCTCCCTATCTCTGTTACCTCCTCCAGCCCCTGCGACCGTTCCTAAATCTGTAACCTCCTCCAGCCCCTACACCCCTCCCTATCTCTGTAACCTCCTCCAGCCCCTACACCCCTCCCTATCTCTGTAACCTCCTCCAGCCCCTACAACCCTCCCTATCTCTGTAAACTCCTCGAGCCCCTACACCCCTAACTCTGTAACCTCCTCCAGCCCCTACACCCCTCCCTATCTCTGTAACCTCCTCCATCCCTACACCCCTCCCTATCTGTGTAACCTCCTCCAGCCCCTACAAAACTCCCTATCTCTGTTACCTCCTCCAGCCCCTATACCCCTCCCTATCTCTGTAACCTCCTCCAGCCCCTACACCCCTCCCTATCTCTGTAACCTCCTCCAGCCCCTACACCCCTCCCTATCTCTGTTACCTCCTCCAGCCCCTGCGACCGTTCCTATCTCTGTAACCTCCTCCAGCCCCTACAACCCTCCCTATCTCTGTTACCTCCACCAGCCCCTACAACCCCTCCCTATCTCTGTAACCTCCTCCAGCCCCTATACCCCTCCCTATCTCTGTAACCTCCTCCAGCCCCTACACCCCTCCCTATCTCTGTTACCTCCTCCAGCCCCTACACCCCTCTCTATCTCTGTAACCTCCTCCAGCCCCTACACCCCTCCCTATCTCTGTTACCTCCTCCAGCCCCTACACCCCTCCCTATCTCTGTTACCTCCTCCAGCCCCTACACCCCTCCCTATCTCTGTAACCTCCTCCAGACCCTACACCCCTCCCTATCTCTGTTACCTCCTCCAGCCCCTGCGACCGTTCCTATCTCTGTAACCTCTTCCCGCCCCTACACCCCTCCCTATCTCTGTAACCTCCTCCAGCCCCTACACCCCTCCCTATCTCTGTAACCTCCTCCAGCCCCTACACCCCTCCCTATCTCTGTAACCTCCTCCAGCCCCTACACCCCTCCCTATCTCTGTAACCTCCTCCAGCCCCTACACCCCTCCCTATCTCTGTAACCTCCTCCAGCCCCTACACCCCTCCCTATCTCTGTAACCTCCTCCAGCCCCTACAACCCTCCCTATTTCTGTAAACTCCTCCAGCCCCTACACCCCTAACTCTGTAACCTCCTCCAGCCCCTACACCCCTCCCTATCTCTGTAACCTCCTCCATCCCTACACCCCTCCCTATCTGTGTAACCTCCTCCAGCCCCTACAAAACTCCCTATCTCTGTTACCTCCTCCAGCCCCTATACCCCTCCCTATCTCTGTAACCTCCTCCAGCCCCTACACCCCTCCCTATCTCTGTAACCTCCTCCAGCCCCTACACCCCTCCCTATCTCTGTTACCTCCTCCAGCCCCTGCGACCGTTCCTATCTCTGTAACCTCCTCCAGCCCCTACAACCCTCCCTATCTCTGTCACCTCCTCCAGCCCCTACACCCCTCCCTATCTCTGTAACCTCCTCCAGCCCCTATACCCCTCCCTATCTGTGTAACCTCCTGCAGCCCCTACAACCCTCCCTATCTCTGTAACCTCCTCCAGCCCCTACACCCCTCCCTATCTCTGTAACCTCCTCCAGCCCCTACACCCCTCCCTATCTCTGTTACCTCCTCCAGCCCCTACACCCCTCCCTATCTCTGTAGCCTCCTCCAGACCCTACACCCCTCCCTATCTCTGTTACCTCCTCCAGCCCCTGCGACCGTTCCTATCTCTGTAACCTCCTCCAGCCCCTACACCCCTCCCTATCTCTGTTACCTCCTCCAGCCCCTGCGACCGTTCCTATCTCTGTAACCTCTTCCCGCCCCCTACACCGCTCCCTATCACTGTAACTCTCCTACGACCCTCCGAGATCTCTGCGCTTGACCCTCCCCGAATGTAACCGCCCCACCATTGGCGGCCCTGCCTTCAGCTGCGTGGCGGGGGGGGCGGGGGGGCCCTGAGCTCCGGAACTCCCTCCCTCAGCCTCCCTCCGTCAGTCCCTCTCTCTCACATGTGGTCAGATTGATGGAATGGCCGGTAGTTTTTTCCCCAGCGGAGAGGGGGTTGAGCGAGCGCCTCACGGATTCGGACAGGCATTCTGATGTTTCTTCAATGTTGTCATGTTGGATATACGTCAGCCGATTTGCACACAGCAAGATCCCACACGCAGCACTGTGCTAACGACACGGTGTGTTCCCTGCTCATGTTGTTGTCTGAATGATAAATATTTACCCCATGACACCGGGAGAGAATTCCAAACAGGAAATCATTCACGCCCACCTGATGGGGTAGAGGAGACCAGGGTGTAACGCTCCATTCAGAAGGCAACTTCTCCGACAGTGCTGCACTCCCTCAGTACTGACCCTCCGACAGTGCGGCACTCCCTCAGTACTGACCCTCCGACAGTGCGGCACTCCCTCAGTACTGACCCTCTGACAGTGCGGCACTCCCTCAGTACTGACCTTCCGACAGTGCGGCACTCCCTCAGTACTGACCCTCCGACAGTGCAGCACTCCCTCAGTACTGACCCTCCGACAGTGCGGCACTCCCTCAGCACTGACCCTCTGACAGTGCGGCACTCCCTCAGTACTGACCCTCCCACAGTGCGGCACTCCCTCAGTACTGATCCTCCGACAGTGCGGCACTCCCTCAGTACTGACCCTCCGACAGTGCGGCGCTCCCTCAGTACTGACCCTCCGACAGTGCGGCACTCCCTCAGTACTGACACTCCGACAGTGCGGCACTCCCTCAGTACTGACCCTCCCACAGTTCTGCACTCCCTCAGTACTGACCCTCCGACAGTCCGGTGCTCCCTCAGTACTGACCCTACGACAGTGCGGCACTCCCTCAGTACTGACCCTCTGACAGTGCGGCACTCCCTCAGTACTGACCCTCCGACAGTGCGG